>JAQGCA010000518.1:0-26978 GCA_034698945.1 Protaphorura quadriocellata
AACCCACGAGAGATCGTGGTGCCCATTTAACAAGGAAGAGCATCGTGGTGCCCATCAAAATAACAAAAAAACAATTTTGTCAACAAGCGTATGGACTAACCTAGGGGAAAAGGTTGTCAAGGAATCTTGAGTTTTAGGATATGGGTATTTGGCATGGGATAATTTCCATATCAACGGTGAAGTTTGCCTCTCAGTAGAGCTGACGTAAACAAACTCTGCCGTTGCTATGGAAATTCTACCCATGGAAGGGTGATGAAATGATTTAAAATCTGGAATATTTGTTATCAATTGCATATAATAGTTAAATGGTCTTTCTTGTAATGATGTTTGCGTAAAGTTATATACCGTGTAGGGTTGAGATATTACATGGTCGAAATTAAGGGCTCCCATTTAAAAAGAGGTTAGGCAATTTTACACGGTATTATTCTACTGTCCAAGATATTATTTTCCGGTGCAAGGTATTAATTTACTGTGTTAACTTCGTTTGGAGAAAAAGAAATCAGTTTCAGTGGATTTTCTTTCTCAAAGAGCGGGATGATGAGCTTCGCTTCGCCCGCTTTTCTGTGGCACAACCGTTAACGGTATGACTTATTCCCAGTAATATCAATAATCGTAAAAACTTAGACGCCAAACATGTAATATTAAATTTGTTAAAAATGACACTAACGAATAGTTATTTAGATGAAAATTTTTGTCTAAGTCTGTTCAAAGTTTTGAATATCAGTGAATCCGTAATTCAGTTCAATCAATCAGAAATATTGCGAGTGCATTTATTTGTGGAAACGAATACCTGGTAATAATTTCAAAGATTGTCCTCAAATAGCACTATTATTTAATCGTTCATAATCTGTCACTCTAACATGAATACTTGTTCCTTTCATGTATTCGATACTCTTAGATTTCACCAATTCTCTTATCACAGACAGATTTTCTTCCACTTTAATTGAACTTGAAAATTTTCAGTAAAAAATTAGTGAAATACACATTTTGTAAAGAACTTAATGCGAATGCCGAATTCGCTGATATGTTAAGCAAGTAAATTCTTAATAGGTAACATGTGAAAGTGAAATTGTCACGAAAGAGCCTCGACCTATGAATTTGATTACAGTTGTATGAACATCACATCGAATTGACGGTAACAGTAGCTCACTAAATCTCTCTGATAGATAAAATTATCTACAGCATGCATATCTAACTTTCTCTATCCAGTCGATCCAGGACTCTATGTAAGAAAAGCGTATTATAATGTTAAAAATCACCCTGGTGGTGCAAATGTACTTAGTAGTAATATTCCAAATTTACCGAACGAATTCCACGAGCAGGTCATCATCATAATCCAACTTTCTTTGGTTCAACCAAATGTCCAAAGCTAGACTGCTATTATCCATTAAAATTTGCGAAGCTATTTCATGAATCTTTCGCACCAATTGTAATTTTTTGGATATTGGTAGTGGATGTGTATGATTTGTATTGATTCCATTCTTATCTGAAACTTGCCATGTCTCCCACGTAAACAGAAAAGTCCAGTTACTAATTACGATAACAAGTGTGCAGCACAAAATTAACACAATTACAAGTTTGGCAGGAAACTGTCGGGCAGAATTTATGTTTATCATTTTTTTCAATTACAAGAGTTAATAGCCTTTGACTGGAAAGAACAATTTTGAAATTATAAGTATTGGATCAGTTCAGAAATAATGTATAATTAAACTGTATATATTTACTGTGTATTTTGTGGTGAATTTATTAACAAACTAATTTTGTGGCGTGATCAACTTGTTAATATTTGAAACATACTATTAATATTTCAGATGCACAGTTGGGGTATAGGGATTACTATTTTGTCCACAGCTCTGTTTTTCTTAGAAGGTACGAGGGTAGTCACATAAGTAAGTGGAATTCATTTATTAGAACACCCTACCAAAATAATTACATCGAAATAGATTTATTGCTTCTCAATATAGTCTCCCAGGAATTAAATACACGCTTCCCATTGTGATTTCATACCCGTTTTAAAAAAAGATTGCTGACGGGTCCGAAAGAAGTTTTTACACGTCCCTTCATCCTAATCTGAATACCATAATCTGAAGTGTTTTTCCAAAGGTCAAAATTTATATAAATAGCTTGATGCATGTTCTTGACTGTAGAGTAGCTCCGGTTCTTCGGATAATTTTATTCTTTCCTGTGCAAATTTTACAACATTGGCTTTATGAGCCGGATCGTCGGCATCTTGATTAAAAAGTCCACAAATCGACTTCCACATTTATTTATTTCAAAATGCGTGAATGAAATTGGCCAGAAATTTGCAATAATGCGCACCATGCATTGTATTTTGATAGGGAAAAAAGTCGATTAGACGAACACAGTGAAAGTTTTTGAAAAATGGAACCCACAAGATGTGTGGAGAAATTTTCTATCTCCGTTGGCGAAAATTTACTGTTTCCACACTAGGGACTCTGTTTCGACTCGGAGTCATATTGGTGAACCCATTTCGCATGGCCTTTCACAATACGTGATAAAAATATTCTTTTGTTGCAGTTGTATAACTTTATCAGAGCTCGACAAGTTGTAACTCATTTTCCATTTTGCACTTCCGTAAGAAGTCTCGGCGCCATACGCTACATATTTCCCACAGTCCAAGGTCTTGCGTGAAAATTTGTTGGGACACCACTTTTTGACAAGCCCGACTCAAAACCTAAATTTTGAACCTTAAACCTTTCGTCGGTGTCAACTAGCTTTTTACATGTGCACAATTTGCCTCGGAAATCGGACTTTCTGGGCTACCGACTTCCGAATTACAAATTTTTATGACCACATTTAATAAGGGATACACACATGTGGACTTGTGACTACGAAAGAGCATTGCTTTTGTGTGTCGTGACCAAAATTTTGTGAATTTCTGTTTGAAATTTGATAATAAAAAATAAATATTTGCCAACAGAAAATCACAAAAGTTTGGTGTTTCCCGTGATAAAGGCCAAATCTCAACTGGAAAACGTATTTACACAAAAACCTCGACACCAAAAACCACAAAAATTTCTGAGTAACCTTCAAATCGTTTAAGCAATGCTTAGGAATTTTTTTGAAATTTTAGGAATGCGTTGGAGCACAATTTTCACTCTATTATGGGACTACTCTCGTATTAATTCCTGTGAAACACGAACGAATTGAACAGTACTCTAAGCTTAAACTCTCTGGGCAGTATGAAGTTTCACCAGTTTTCATTTAGGCGGTGCGAGTATTGGTGTATGACAAGGTCGTCATTTCTTATTTACATAGAACCATAAATGTGATTGCTGATATCACTGATTCTTAGAAATGACGAATTTCCAGTCAGGGCAAAATTTCGTACCGATTATCCCGACGTTATTTTCCAATAAAGATAAGGTTTGAGGGATGCTATGATTTGCACAGTAATTCAATTTTAATCATAAATGCAAACTTCAGGTTCCCAACACAAAAATGCTCTGGTTCCGTTAGTCATGATCAAGTACTTACCTATTTTTCGAAAGATGATGAATGCACCTTAGCTTTGTTTCCTTATTTGGCAAACTAGTAGTCTAGTAAGTACAATAATGAAATTTTGCTGTAGAGAAATTACTGGGAGCACATTCTCACTTACGGAGATTCGCTGTGAGTCATGGTCAAATTCCCGCATATTTTTTTTTTGAGAAATCGGGCTTGACCTCAGGGAGATCTCCCTAATAGTAGTAATTACTGCTGCAGAGATGCTGCAGAGCACAGGCGAGAAATTCACGGCATAATAATTCGACTGTGATGCGTCAACTTTTAGAATTGAAGGCATCTCATACATTTATGTTATTTTAGAACTTTGATTCGAGGTTATCACCTCTTCTGGGTAATCTGTGTTTTCATAAGTATTATGCCCAGAGTGTCATTTTCTGACTTGATACGTTTCGTTCTTCACTTACCACTAATAAAAATTAGTCATGACTATAGTAACTCGTAATTTTAATAACAAGGATGAATGTTTTAAGGGTGAGTGTAGTACCGTCAATATCGGAATTGATTTTTATTGCGAAACAGAAACAATAAACGATAAACTGAAATGCAACTTTGTGATTTAATGTTGATACACTTACGGATTACGGATTTATGAGTTCAACCTATTTAAGATTCACAATCTATGTTCTTGTTTGCTTTGGAAGAATTGTAGTACCGTCGTTAACATTAAAATTAACGTACGAATTCAAACAAGTTTGGATCCATTAGCACGAAGTGTGATGCGAAGGATAAATCGCGGCAATGCCATTGAGATTTGATTGAGAATTAAAATTTAATTTTGTATGAAATTGTAAGATTAGTTTAGTTCGATAGTACTCAGATACTTTAATGACAGATCGAACTGCATAAGGATCACCGACACTGAGTACGTAGGTTCAAGGAACACGTGGATTGAATTTAATCATTGTTCTAAACTTGAACAGGTGTAAATAAGGTTACTACACTTTTATTACAACCGTCACGAATCAGTCAATAGAATTATTGTTTATTGTGTCATAAAGACTTCATAACGTGAAGAATCATTAAAAGTATACTTCGAAAAGATGTTTTAGAGCATTCGACAGGATTTTACAAGGAAATGATGCTCGCCTTGAAAAATTTCCTAAATCTTTCCGCTACATGTTAATTTGATAGCCGGAATTCTGCAATAAAAATTGGACGTCTACACAACAAAAATGTCGTCCAGTGTTAACACTCTCCCCCAGGTTTCCTTTCCGTTAATTGCAAAATCTAAAATATGTATCGATTGGACTTTACCTGTCCAATCGATCCAGGACTCTGATGTAGGAAATGCGTATTATAATGTTAAAAATCACCTTAATGAACTAAATGTACTCAGTAGCAAAATTCAAAAAATTACCGAACGAATTCCACGAGCAGATCATCATCATAATCCAACTTTCCTTGGTTCAACCAAATGTCCAAAGCTAGACTGCTGTTATCCATTAAAATTTGGGAAGCTTTTTCATGAATCTTTCGCACCAATTGTAATTCTTGGGATATTGGTAGTGGATGCGTAAGATTTGTATTGATTCCATTATTATCTGAAACTTGCCCTGTCTCCCACGTAAACAGAAAAGTCCAGTTACTAATTACGATAACAAGTGTGCAGCACAAAATTAACACAATTATAAGTTTGGCAGGAAACTGTCGGGTAGAATTTATGTTTATCATTTTTTCGATTACAAGAGTTAATAGTCTTGAACTGAAAAGAACAATTTTTATATTATAATTTGGATCAGTTACGAAATAATGTATAATTAAACTATATTAATAACTGTGTATTTTGTGGTGAATTTAGTATCAAACCAATTTTTTTAACAAAAATTAACTGAGACGTGATCAACTTGTTTAATATATAAAACACGCTATTAATATTTCTGATTTTATTGTCTCATTTAAGTCTTAGAAGATTTAAGTCCAACGCAAAATGTGCACTTTCGGTAAACTCTTATACTAAGCAAAAGAGAATATCTACCGCACGGCAAAAATTTTCGAATGCTGGGGTAATGTTATTGTTAAGTGTGCAATTCCGGCACAAGAATTGGCACTATTTAAAACTGATCTGCTGATTGGATTTTGCTGACAAGTTCAGTTCGTCGTATTGAAATGAGGCCGGATATAACAGAGAGGTTGTCGTTACATTCCACATGCGGAGATAGGTCAAGGTACGACAGTACTTCTTAAAGTGCAAGCGAATTAGCGACTGCCAATCTAACATGCGATAGTACAAACTAAGCAACTAAACACTACTGAATAACACAGATCGTCAGATTGTCCGAGAATTTTTATATACAGGGTGTGGCATAATTGTTTCAAACGTCTGCAATTACTTGTTTATGGTAACGTTGATTTGAAAAGGACCTTTCCTACATTGAATCTTTCATCTCCTATTAAATGGACACATCGGTTGAGCTATTTTGTAACGAATGATAAATATTCAGATTTAAATTTAATTTCGGCTTAGATTTCAAAATTGTTACGATTCACCTTGTATAGGCATCCATACTCCTCTCCGTAACCACAAATATATGGTTCAGACAATACGTGGCCGTGAATATTTGTTCTAAATTTGCACAATTTATGGCCCAGATATAATCATGTCTGTTATTTTACTTTATGACGTCCGTATTTTTAAATGTATTTGTTTAATGGAAGTTTAATCGCCGAATATGATGGGATATCATCATTTTACAATTTCGCGTGAAATTTTATAAATATATTCCAAATTGAGTAGTTTTTTTGTAGCTTATCAACGCAATAAATAATCCCCCATCATAGTTGAAACATACAGCGAACTTAAATAAGTTCCTTGGCAAATACACGTAGGCATACGATATTGGATTTTGCAAAGTACATAAATACATATAACGGATGTTAGCAAAGCGTGGTACTTTGTACTTTACTATTTACTTAACTGTTATTAAAATTAAACATATGTCAGGTAGAAGACTGCAATACATGAGAACTCATGTTAAGTAATCAAATTCTGTTGTTAATCCGTACGTATGGACGTGACTCGTTATAATAGAGTGGTATTAAACTCCTAAATCCGACTAGAGAAATTTCTATTTCTTATTTTGCATTACTAAGAAATTCAATGATTAGATAGAAATAAAATTTAAGTCTCGGAAAACGATAGTGCATGTTTGCGTCACAAGCACAATCAGAACTTCTTAATCTTGAATCGCATGTTAACAATGATCGCAAAGGTTTCAGATTTAAAAAAGAGACTTCAAAAGTGTATCAAAATTAATAGCTCATTGATTGACCTACTTGCTGAAACGAAAGTCAGGGCGATTCATGAGCTACAATTTTATTATAATGGAATTCAATTCCACTTTGTTCTGGGGTATCATTAAATGCTTGCATGAGAGCAGTGCAGTGGCTTTCCACTTTCTTGCACGCGTAGTTACATTCCGTGCGTTTGGTACTTATTGGTCATATTTTATTTTTCAAAACTAATTTTGCAGGATTCTCATTTTTGTGTAAATCTCAATTCAGACTTTTGGTTTCTACCTTCTACATTTTCAAATTGAGAACGTTTTTACTGGCCCACCTCACGCATTCAACAATACTTGGACTCAATATTCGGTGTCTTCGTAGTCGAGTTGTTGGTCCCTCACATTGAAACTGGGCTTTCGGGATATTTAAATATTTCGGAAACACTAATCCATCAATAAGTAACTTATATAGATACAACCTATAAAATTCAACTGTCACTGACCTCGGAGAAGAGTAAAGAGTGACCCCGATATGACTCGGTACCTCAAGGAATGTGACATGCGACGACTGTCCTTGTGCGATGTCGCGTCGCGTGTACTTTACCCTACCATCATTTCAGCCACTTACACGTAACGTTGCGTTCGAAATAATTAAACCACGCTACCAGAAACTAAAAGCACAAAGTGAATGCAGCTATTTACATTACCGTTAAATGAAATCAGCAAAGATTGAATCTATCGAATGTAGGAAAATGAATAGGAAGTAAAATGTAAGCTGCCGAATGTTAAAGAACACTCATGAGGACCGAAGAATGAAACGGAAATAAAAATAAATCGGTTGGCCAAGAATGTGAGAGTATTTATTGAGATCATAAAGTTTTGACCTGATTCCAACGTTGTGAAGAATAAACCGCAATAAGTTTACTATACGTATTTCAGCACGTAACCATCTAGTTCTGAGTAGTTGACACTATTCCGTTTTGCTGTAGTTTAACCGGCGGCGGTCGGCGGTAGAGAATTATGAATAAAAATGGAATTCATTGAATAGTGAGGAGTGGTGATCGTCTTAAAGAAATAATAGCTCTTCTCCTTCATAAACGACTCCAAAATAGGAGCACCTCCAGGAATATGCTTGTACGCGATGGCAAAAGTCTAAAATAATAATAAAAAATTAAACTGGATTGATTATGGAATGGACTGGGAGACAGGAAAGGTTACATAGCAAAGTAGCATAATACAATAATTACAGCATTTTACTGTTAATTTCTTAGAAAATGTCACTAAATGATTGGAAGGTAGGAAAGTTGAGATCTTAGCGGAAAGTCCAAACTGGATGGTGAATTGAAATAGGTCATTTCTACTGCGAATGTATTACGAGCAATTTAGCTATGTTGTTTTGAATCAATGTACCAACTGGCTGCTAATTTTCCGCGCGTCTTAACACCACAACTTACAGAAATGAGCGAGATTTGAAGCATAAATATTTCGGTATGATCAGTTCGACGATCGTTCCTGACTATCAATGCATTGTCGCGTAGGGAGCTGGGTAGATATGCGGTTGAAATGCAGTGCGTGCAAATGAGAATGCATGTCGGTCCTCACCTTAATTAGAATTTTGTCGAATGGGATTGTTTTTAGAACTTCCAATTCTAATCCTTCAATGTCCAGACTGAAAAAGTCGATCACAGTTCTCTCGAGTGCAAGCAAAATTGTGTACAATGGAATGCATTGAACTTTAATCTCCACAGTCGCCCCAAAATCTGGCCTTTTATTTAATCCGCTCAAACCGTCGTTCTTAGGATTTCGAAAAAAAGAAGTCTAAAATTTGTAAATGTAATTAATGTTACTCATTGCATATGTTATAAATTGTGGAATTTGCTCCTAATGTTGAATAACCGTTTTCGGATTCCGATCAGTCGAGAGACATAAATTTGCATGCCATGCTTTTCGATGTCTTAGCTGAAGATTTGAGAACGTTTCAGGGTCAGCTTCGATTAAAAGTCCATTCCAACCTTTCTCTTTCTCAAGCCACAGTGTGTTGGAAATGAATTCCCCGTCATTCGAACCACAATCGACGAAGAAACCGTCTGTCTAAATGAAGTTGAACAAATAATTTGGAGGATTTCCTTACTACATAGTAGGGGAAACGTCTTGTTGGTTTTAGCCTAATTGGCTTTTTTGTGTAAAATATTAATTATCTGATCCAAAGATATTATTTTCTACAAACTTACTATGTTTTCAAGAAACGGCCAGACAGATTGCACTTGTCCCTCTGACGGATTTGTAACATTAGAGCTCAAATTGTATGGCATCGATTTGTCCGGCGGTATCAGATAAGTTTGACTACTCAATTCATAGAAAATCCGATTGATTTATACAGATTAAACTCATAATGTAATTTAAACATGTTACCGAACGTATTCCACCAGCATTGCATCCTCATAATTCAATTTTCCACTGTTCATCCAAATATCCAACACGAGACTTCTATTTTCAATTAAAATTTCCGTCGCTTTTGCTTCAATCATTTTAAACATCGTAAATTGAGATGAGGTTAGGTTTTCGTAGTTTAAATTTGAATCATAATCAAATTTTTGATCAATGTCGACATGTCTTTTTTCCCAAGCGTGTAACAATAGATTTAAAAATGACACGAGTATAAAACACATACACAGTATTGGGATAATTAACACTTTCCCATGGGGTCGCCACCTTGTACGAAACGGTAGCATTATAATATGGAGTATAACGTTGAGATAAACAGTTAAAACAGTCTGTCACCGCTACCACTATACTACCAAATATTTTTATTGTTTAATATTGAAAGCAAGGTACAAATATTTCCGTCTTTTCAATTTCATTTAAGTCTTGAGAAGATTTGAGTCCAAAACCGCACTATTGTTATAATGTGCAATTTTGCCAAAATCTAATGAGTCAACCAGGGCACTCGAATGCCAAGGTGTGTTTACGTGACCTGGAGTTAACAAGCCCAAGCGGAGAAGCTGACTTCGTCGTTAAGACCTTTTTGAAAAAATATATTATACCACACTGAAAAATTGGTCGGCTAATTACGGATACGAATAATACGATTGCTGTGTTCAATTCCGGCAACAAAATTGGCATTATGTAATGAAATGATCCCTGATATTTAATTTGGAGGTTTTCGTTATTCCAGATGCCAAGGGATGACCGTACTAGTTAGAGTGCAAGCGAATTATTAGCGAATGCCAATCTCGAAAAAATGTGACAGGGCAGTTAAGTAACTAAACGTTAGTGAATACATTACAGGGTGTGTCATAACTGTTTCAAACTTCTTTAATTACCTGTTGATTGCAGACGCTGGTGTAAAAAGTGCTTTCCTACATTAATCCTTCGTGAGTGTCAATAAATTCGAAGATAGTTCAGGAATTCAGGAATTTGTTCATTTATACAGTGCCATCCCAATCGTAGGTCAGTATGTTATTTGATTACCCGAGTGCAAAATATATACTGGAGAGATAAGATAGTAGCTATATATTATAGTGCAGAAACTAGAAGATAATTCCTTGGAATCAAAAAATCTTCTGACAACAAATTAAATTTTGAATTCAGTATATAGTGTGTCTGATAAGAACTACTATGCATTATAATCTTTCTATATTTTCGCACGGACATATTCGAAACCATTCATTCGATAGAGTCAGAAATGGGAGTATGCTGATCGCGCGAAGTGGGAATGTACTTGGGGTTTGGATATTTATTTTTAAGTAACAAATAACTGATATTATAAATTTTTTACACCCAATTTTAATATTTAGGAAAGGCGTTGATACCCTGTCTGTCTCTTTCATAAAGCTAGGGTTCTGTCTCTCAGGCAGTCATCTTCAACATATCCTACTATTAGGGCAGTAACCATAGTGTTAATGGAAAGGAACCCATTCTCTGCAAGAAATGCGAATACGTCAGACAATGCCTTGCGTTGCAGAGGAATGATAATCTTGATTACGACCTGTTAGTCGACTTGGTGGAGAAATAACAGACTCATAATAAATGAACACTTCGGTTGAGCTATTTTGTAACGAATGATAAAAATTAATTTCAGTTAAGATTTGAACATTTTTTAGCTTTTTCACTTTTTTGTCTATTCCTCATTACGAGAGTGATTAGATCAATTTGTTTAGTCTTCTTGGTTAAAGTATAAGCTGAACGGTTAAACGAAATTAGCATGAATTGAAACTATCCAATGTGATGAAAATGAATAATGAAGTATTATGGAAGCAAAAGGGTGGGTGTCGAATGTTAAAGAACACTAATGAGAATCGAGGAACGAAACGGAAATAAAAATAATTTTATTCGCCAACAACGTTGAGTATTTATTAAGATCATAAAGTTTCCACATGATTCCAACTGAAACCGGGATATAGTGTCAACATTACTGTAAACTGTAATACGACCAGTGAAGAATAAACTGTAGACAAATCTTTCATGTTCGTCTACGATCATCTAACCATCTCTCTAAATTATAAAAAAAATACTCTTCTAATCCTAAGTTCGGACGATGTGAGAAGTTTCGGTTGATTTGTTGCAAGGTAAGTTTTACCACTCCTCTGCTTCTTCCTCTGCATAATCAGTAGCAGCGGTACTGAAATGTTCATTTACCCTTACTGTGTCTCCATCGTCATATTCTGATTCGGATGACGAGGAATCGCTACAAATAGGTTCAGGCACTGGTAAGACAACGCAAGTCTCAGGTTTTCCTTCTCCTGTCATATGGTCAATAATTTTATAATCCGCAGCTTCTAATGCTGACCTAGAGAAAATAAGAAAAAATTAACGAACTACATAAGTATGAATTCTTTGACTTGTCTAACAAAAATACTTCTGATTAATGAAGGAACGACATTTCATGTATGTATTAATTTTGACATGCCAGAAAGGAAACAACTCACCTTATCTGTTCCAATGAAGTTTCTTCTGGTATCCCATGTATACGTTGAATTCGCGACAGAGAAAACTTGACCTCTGTCACTTCGTCCTGGATGTAGTCATCGATGCTTCTCGGTGTGAATAAATATGACTGGATGTAGTACTTGAATTCTCTCACAATTTTTACTTCCAACGGTGATGGGTCAAAATAAAATGGATAATCTTGCTCATTTATAAGTTTGAAACAACTTCCTGGTTCAATATCTGTGTAAATAAATTAAAATAATTAAAAAATTATTCTAGTAAGCGCTGCAAAAGACCCAATTGCTCCATGTTTTTTCACCCCACCCAAACCGTGCATTTTCAAACAAGAATAAGAGGCTATTACACGTACAGCAGATCGCAGATCGAAGGTCAAAATGTCAAAACTATTTTTATATGCATCTTTGGCTGGCAAATTCACGGTGGTAGGGTAATATGTAGCCATGCTATGCAGTTGAAATATTTACAAAATCGGGGAAATCGGATAGAAGTACAACTTACCTTTACAAATTTCCGGAGAAACTGGTCCGTTCACATTTCTAAAAATGGCAAGTTGAGAAACGCATCCCAAACTGGCCGTTTTTGGTGGACCCTCTCCAACTCCTTCTGTGGTGAAAATGTAAGATGGATAGGCTTCACAAACCGATTTGCACCATGCATGAAACTCATCTCTTGTCCACTCAAATCTGTGATCCCAGTGACGAAATTTCCCAGGTGCCATGTTGAAACAGACGTTAAATTCTGAGTTCGGTGTAGTAATGACTACAAGCTCTGGACGAACTACTCCAAATATACTTTTAACAAAACCACACAAAATGTCTGGGTCCAAATGCTCCACGATCTCAATTGCAACGACAGCCTTGATTGGAACGTTCAAGACGATAGGATCAATTTTAGTCACACAGCCAGCATATGCTTCCACACGAAGGGGATTCTCACGTTTCCGAATGTATTCGATCATCAGTGGTCTCAATTTTACAGCACACTAAAAATCATTTAAAACATAATTTTTAATTTATTCAAGATATTCATATTCTAAATGGTAATTACGTTGCCGACCAATATTCCCTGCACCCCATACACTAGGGAAAAATTCAGTGCAGAAAAATATCACACCATCTCTACCCGACGGATTGAATCCTCACAAAATAAAGTATCGCATCCGAGTTAGATGTGCTACTGTGATCCAAAAGGAAATAAAAAACAGCAGTAACGCATAGAATAAAAATTATGTTATACTTACATCAGTCAACAACCTCTCATCCAAGTCCAGGTAAATTAATTTGCCAACTCTCTTGAATTTACTGAGATACACGTGCATACTAAACTCGGCACAACCGACTTCGAATACTGTTTCCAGTTTCTCCCTATCTCCTTTGTCTGGAATATTTTCTTTTAATATGTCAGTGACTCGACAGTATCGTTGGATGTAAATTGGTGGTGAAAAGGTCATTCCAGGTGACTCCTCTACTTCGTCAACCATTTTGGACGGTTTAGGATTTGAAGCTATAATTTCAGCACTTTCAGCACAATCGCTTTCGTCGATCTCATTCACCTTCAAGTCCTCCATTTGAAGGTATTCTTCATCAAACCTAAAATATTTGTAAAAAATGCAATAATTAATGGAATGAAAATTAAAAATTAATGTGAGTAAACTAATTTCACAGTAGTACTTCATTACATTTTCCATATCCCATTATCTGAATGAGTGACAAAAACTTGCGCTGTTATTTTATGCAGAAAATAATTATTTCCAATAAGTAGAATTTCAAAAAGTAGAATATTTTTCTACTCAATTCTAATTGGTAAATTGGCACACCCTACGAGATACGGCTAAACATCGCTCGAATCTCTCCGTCCGCCCGTACTTTTTCCACACAAAGTTTCGGTTGCCTTCCATTTGACCCAAGGAAGGTATCCCCAGTCGCAGGTAAATACTCCAGGGAAGAAAAGCCCCTTTCTTTCATGAAACCACAGAGACAACGGGACTGATTCTGAAGGAATCGAACCCTCCACATATTTGAAATAATAAAAATAGATAATTTATTTTCAGCCGAGATTTTCGAGAGCACTTACCCGAACTTCTGCTCCCCCTCCATGACCACGTCCATATTTTGTGTTTAGAATTAAAAATGTGGACCCATTTAAAAAAAAAACGAAATAAACGAAGGACTGTTCCAGCTTTTTAAATCAATCGGTGAATTTGATGTTGGTATTTTTAAAATTTTGAGAATTTCCCTCCTCGAGCTGGTCATTTCTTGTCTGTCTCACAGTGCCCCAATCACATTCGTCATTCGGCAAAACTTCTGTATAACGATTCTCCGTCAATTACGATACTTTTTATTTGAGACAACGAAAATAAATTCGTAAGTTTCAGTTTCGGGTAAACTGTGCTAAATCTCGGATGTTCGGATTCCTGATAAAATTCTAGTTCCACATCCATCAATAGAATTCCAAAACCTTGATATTCACAAAAAGTGAATTTCAGTTCGTGTGAATCCACTTTTTGTAGTGGTGTTCCAGCCATATGCGGACAATTTTGCTGTTCAAATAAATGTTCCAAATGCATTATTAATAATTTGTGGATGCGGATGCGGAGATCAGATCAGGAGGAAATTGAGCATGATGATCACCCAAATATTATGTAGAATAATAAAGTGCTCTAATTTTTTGGGCTATGTTGGCAATGACTCGAATGAATGCAAACAAGCAAACGAAAGGAGTCGTAAAGTACACAAGTGTGATTTTCATTTACTTTATTAAGTGTCATAAATCATCTTAACCTTTCCTATTTGACCAAAAGACAAATGTAAGAATATTACGCTACCTTGATTTTCCTTATTCCTACAACTTGAAATGGTCTTGAAAATTTATTACTTGTTTAATACTAATACTAATTCTAACAAACATATTTAATACATATTTCTGAATTGATTATAATCAAAATACCAGGAGTGCCAATTTACAATACCACCCCCTCCGAACCTTACCAGCGAAAAGTGAGATATACATTGTGTGCCGAATTTTGTCAACGATCCGGTTAACGAGTTATTTTTAGTTGAAATTTTTCTGAAAACCTCTGCTTGGGCTGGAGGAGATAAACAGTTATGAACCACACTGTGGGGATGCCAATTGAATCAATATTTTTGTGACCATACAAATACTATACATTTTCGAATTCCTTCATAAGCTCAAATCGTCGTTCTAAGAATTCATTGAAGAAGCACGATTTGACTGTATGAACGCAACTAATCATCAATTCATATATACATTAATAATTAATACAAACCAATCATTGTCAAATTTCTGATCATAGAATGTTCACATCATATCTTAGCTAAGATGGAATAATTATAATACATACAGAATACTCAAGCATGAGAAATTCAATCTGCGACTTGGAAAGGAGAGTCTATGTGGTGGTGATTCGAAATATTGGTAATCACAATCAGGAATTGAAATTGAGGGACAAACGCAACCATTAATTGTGTAGCAGAAATCCAAATAGGTTAATTAGTTCCGTTGACTCGTTGAATCCGATAAAATGTCCAACCCTCCTTGAAGGACGGAACAAAGGCACCAATTTGATCAACTTCGACAGGATGATCTAATTGTTTCAACATTTCAGCATACATATCTCTGGCCTCCTGAGATGGACTCGACTGGTGTCCATGGGTCATGAATTTTCCATTACTCCGTAGAACTCGGAAGGACAATGTCAGAATATTCTTTAAAAAAGCCCATGTTTCCGTCTATAAATTTTAACAAAATTAATTTGTAAAAAAGAAAACAGGAACGCGCAAGATCCGAAGAACCTTTCCAGAACAGGAATTCATTAATGCGTCTTGCCCGTAATTAATTGGACCACAGCGTGAACTCAGGATTCCTGGTAAGGTCATACATTCGCACCAAATAAGCCATGTTTGTTAATTTTGTATTCTCGAACCTCTTCCGGGGTCACAGTAATTGGAATATGAGTTAGGTCACCAAACACGTAATCAAAACTTCTGTTTTCGCCAATACACTTCGCCAGAAAATCTACGCAGTCACCGATGATGACCTGTAAAACATTATCATACTGTCAAAATTTGTAACCACAAAAAAGATCCAGGGAGTTTTTAAATTTGAAACCTCATAGTTATCTCCCTTGTAATTGTCCAAGACATCACCACACGTTTCTCTCAAATATTTCTTACATGCTTGGATAACCATTTCGTCAATCTGATGGATAACAAAATAAGCTGTTAAACATTCCAGTCCAGATACACTTCGAAAGAAAATAAATTAAGAAATTAAGAAAATTAAGAAAAAGCAAAATGCTTACTGCTTACTTCAATCATGATGACCATTCGAGGATTTTCCTTCAGGAGTTCATACAAAAGTCCGCCATCCCCACCACCAAGAACTAAAATGTCTTTGTCGGTGTAACATTCCTTACCGCGTCTCATGATCGATTCCGTATAAATGAGGTCCGATACTGACATATCTGGTAAAATTTTAAAAATAATACAAATATGTTAATAATTTAAAATGACCCACAGGAAATTTACAAAAATTTACTGATGTCATCGTTCAACACCAACATATTCCCAAAGCTGGCGGAATGAAGTATTTGAATGTGTTGAAATTGGGAATGTTGATCGTAGAGCACGTCATCAGTATCATATTCCACCATTCTTTCGTCTAAGAAAAAAAATCATGTATATTCAGCAAATAAATGTTTAGTGTAAGTAAGTTTTGATTGACTGATTGATTGATTGACTTCGTTTATATATGTGTTTGTCGCATACATTTATATTTTGAGTCACCAGTGCCCCAGAAGTATCGATCAAATGGAATTCCTCTGCGAACAGCTGGAAGTGCTTTGACATGTTTAGATGTTCGTCCAATGATTGACAAGCTCGTTTCTAAATCGGAACAATCCTGCAAAGAAAACATAACAAATTATAAGCTGAGCATGGCACTATCGAAATTTCGAGAAGTGTCAATGTTCAAATACCGAAACCTTAGTTCAGACAAATTTTGTAGAGAAAGTAACAATCGAACAAATGATCCGCAGTCATAGCAGACAAGGAAGAAAAACTGGCATTAATTGACATTTTAATCATAGTCAAGTAAATTTTAGATGTCCTGACTCTGCAATGAAAATGAATCGATGTTTTCATACGTGTTTACGTCTGTTTTAAGTTCAGTGTCTCCCAGAAAATATCTGGCGACTAAAGAACGAAGATGAATTTAATTAGGGACTATTCCAGCTCCCTAAATTTAATTTACTATTGATTTTACCACTAACAGCTATTTTTGCTGTTTACACTTCGTGCATGCAATTTTTTATTTCTACAGTTCTGAAATTCAAGTTCACAGATCCCATATCAAAACTTTCTTTAAATAATAATTGAGTGTACTGATAAGCCAGTGCGTACATGAGAAATTCAAGCCTTGGTTTAAAATAAACAAAATAAATTCGTCATAATTCTGATCTCATTGTTGTTGTTCGATGGATTCCTTGTCATTTATTATTTCAGACCTAGTGGGGAAAAAACAATAAATCTTTGAACTCAGAAGGAAACGTCATTTCATAGAAACAAAAGCGTCCTGAGCAAAAGAATATGGCAATTTGCATAGTCGTCTATTTTGGTTCGTTGCTGACAAGATTGAACCTCTTAAACATTCCATTCATTGAAAAACAAATAGCAATTTAGCACTTAGTGGTGAGGAATCAAAAATAAATTTATCTGCAAACGAACCTATGTATATTATGACTCATTGGAGCTTTTATGGTGATCTGAGTATTTCATGACAGTTTCCTTGTCAGATAAATTTATGTAGTCAGTGCAGAAACATGAGATATTCTGTGTAGACCAGGATTCAAATATTTCCATTTTAATATAAAGAATAAATACTACAGACTGCACGCTCTACTACATATAAAATATGTTATTGAATCCTGACAGCATTGCAATCGACCCGCACAAAAATATCACACACACGAGATGCGTGCATGAAATTGACAAGGGCGGAGGTCAACCCTCCAGACAGAATGGCGTTAATATTGCGTTACGACTTCCTGTCATTTTACGTAAATGACATTTGAAACGTAACATGATCAAAACAATAACACGAATACAAATAAGAATAATACTATGAAGACATGATGACAAATAAAAAATTATGGATTGAAGACTTCGGCTGGTTTACTATTGCAAGCATTATATTTACTCGTTCTCAGGAATTTCTGCTTAGATTCCATAGTAAATTATAAATCTTAGATATTTTATGCCGTACATTGCATAATTACAAAATCAACAATCGTAATTAATAAGTTCGATTTATTAAACTGATATTACGTCTAACAACTAAGGCTCGGGTCAGATCATATAATTCGGATAAGATTTCAGATCAGACCAGATACGGATCAGATAATTTTTAATTTTTATCTGATCTGATATTTTCAGATAAGATCGGATAGGCCCCAATTTTTATCTGACGGATATCAGATCAGATCGGATCGGACCACGTATCTGATCAGATATCTGATCGGAATTTCTTGGTGAAATAGAACTCAAATTAGGTGATACCTGATCAAATATCTGATCTGATCCGATCTGATAAAGTTTATCCGCAATCCGGTCAGATATCCGATATCTGATCCACATTTTAAATTTTCCCGCCAATATTTTTTTAAATACTGCTGAAAATCATAGAATTTATGTCAGATATCTGATCAGATGTCAGATCTGATCTGATCAGATATCACTTATCAGATCGGATATCAGATTCAGATCAGTTATCCGATCCGAAACTTCTGATCAAATATCAGATATCTGATCTGATATGAAACAGTCAGATCAGATAAGATGATTATCTAATCTGAAAATGTCGGATCAGATCAGATATCAGATCAGATAGTCCATTATCTTATCTGATCCGAGCCTTACTAACAGAAGGAGCCTTTATCTATGGATTTTATCAGCGCGTTACTACATATATACAAGTATGGAACCGCAGCCGCTTACTATGAAGACTATGATGACGATGAGGAGTGTTTGCCTTAAGGAAGTATTTCTCCCGTGGCTACTACTAGGGGTTCCCCTAGGACAGATGCACGCTGAACCATCGGGCATATAAAATGTACGGACGTTATGAATGTCGACCTCGGTAATGTTATTTGGTCATTTGTTACTATTTCTTGATAACTTATGTATGTCAGCCAAATTGGTCATTATTTTGTATCAGGGACTGACCGACCAGTTCCCAGTACAATAAATGCTAGGATGATAGCACAGTTGAATTTACACTTGCGGTAAGCTGTCGACTGCTTGACTATCTATTTAATTTAATATTGGTTGTTTATGATTGTATGGGTATTCTATGTCATGAGAGTGGAAGAAATTGCTACAAATCAGTATCAGTGCTCCAAAATTGTCTACGATTAGTCTTAACTGCAATGTCACAAGCAATTTAAAAATTGAATGGATTGTCTCAAATGTCCACCAGTATAGATTGACCACACCTTGTATTGTAGGAAATCCAGAACTTCTCACTTACTTTTATACACACGCGTATTTTTGAATTTTATTATTACTTATTCGAAACAGATTTTATGCGAGAAGAAAACCAAAGTTCGGTTTCGATTAAAATGGCAGAATGATTTGGCTAATGGAATTGTACAAACCTGTAGTGTCAACAAGGGAGCCTCCGTCTCCTCTCTGTAATAGTCCAAATTGATTGTGACAAGTCCATTTCTTGTAAACAATCTAAGCGCAATCGTTGACCCTCTCGGTCCTGAGTAAACTGACAAAAGTCCCGGATTTGTAGTTGATGGAATCTCAGTTTGCTTCAGAACACATGTCAACGCCCCCGTTACATTTCCTCCAAACTTAGATTCCAGTAAAGTCACGATTTCTGGTTCAAATTTTGCAAACCCTAAAATAAAGAGGCAAATTATAGATGTCTGTCTCAGATTTTAAAGGTGTCAAAATCTGGAAATTAGGAATCAGGGAATTTGATATTCTGAAACTGAAATAAAAAAAATCACTGCAGGCTTTATGACAGACTTGGGTCATAATCAATATTGTGGTCGAAACGAAATCAGAATTTATTATTTAGAAATAATAATGCTTGTCCTAATTTGTGTTGTAGTTTGATATTCCGGTCTTGCAAAACAAAAAGTTTACTAAAAAATTTGGATTTGGATATTGTTATTGTCATTAGAACAGGAAGGGTTCATTGGAACACTTTCACAATGAAGAAAGGAAACATTAGTTTCCCTCACACTAAAAATTGCATCCCCGAACAATTTACAAAATCAAAATTTAACGCGAAACGTAGTTTCCTTGTGAAATTACACATATTGTACGGATTCCAAAAAAAGTTGCCAAAACGTATAGAAACCGGACTTCACGTCCTTGAACGCGCTATTCTCTATTTTACCATACCTTCATCCTGTAGCAACTGTTGGTCAATGCTAAAGTTCAGTAAAATTGTATTCACACTCATTGTTACTCACAAATACAAGTTTTCCCAGTACTGAATTTATTAACAATAATGATCTTAAGTGTGTACTGGAGCAAAGTTGACGATGTGGAGTGCAAAAATCAACTGGAAGTATGTAACGTTGTGCACTCAATTTTTCTTACGCGTGAATATGAATAGAAAGACTGGAAGAAAATGACCTCGGTCTACGCATTCAATTCTTATTTAACCTGTTGATTCTGTCCACATGTATAATTCTAGAGTCCAGTAGAGAAGAGCTGAGAGCATTGCATTGCTTTATTTCAGTACATTTTCATTCAGGAATGCCCGTGCGTGTAGCCAGAGTTTTAATTCAATAATAATTAGGAACAAGCCCACTCATTACAATTGTATTCGTCTATCTCAATTCTTACTGACCACTAACAAAAAAAAATCATTTATAGTCTACTCGCAACGAATCAGAAATTATAATGATGTACCTATAGATTGACACGAAAGTTGATTCCCATCTACGGATTGTCAGACATAAACTGACACAGAAATTAAAAGGAAATTATTTAATTTGGAATGCATGGAAGTAATCACTGGTATTGGTGAGTTGAAGTTAGATGGTCAATCCTCGCCAGTTTTGCTACGTTGGGGATTCGATACCTCGGCCAGAAAACGTATAGTGGATGCCATAAGGAGGTTTTCCTCCGCGGGAGACTTCTACTAGGCCATACCCAGTAGTTTTTTCTTGGCTTGGGCCTTTCCCAAGCCAATTGGCTTGTGTTATACTACGGTTAGCCGCCTGCTCTCGCTTTAGGCTGACGATAATAAGAGACCACTAGAGGCATAAAATTTACATGAGAAATGTATATCTCATCTTTTTGCCTCAGAAATCACAGCCACCAGGCTCAGTAAGTCAATCGGTTATGAACTGCATAAACTTTGCGGTTGCCTTCTCCAGTGCCTGTGCATTATCAGGTCGTCATTTGGTTTATGTAATTTTAATTGAACTCAAATTGGTTACATTAATTGCAAGTCTGTGTATCTTGGAGTTGAAAGGACTTGTATTTGCATGTCTTTGATTAAAACTAGTGAAATAGTTCAGGGAAGTTACATCCAATTCCAACGTAGCGTAATACTGATTACATTCGTCTAATTTTTTTTTGCCAGTAATTAGTTAGTCGTACTGTCGTACTAGTAAAAGAAATTCATGTGATGGATTTAAATATGCGAAATAATTTCGAATTCAAAGGCCAAAATTTTTAGCTGTTGACTTCAACACGTACGCATTAAGTAATCCGAACAAGCAACTAATTAACCAACACGCTAAATTGTAACTAATTAACAATTAATTTGTATCAATTCAGTCGTGTAATTGGAGTATTTGACGGATATTAATATATCTCTCGTTCATAATGTTTATATGTGTGATTCTCTTTATACATTGCTAAATTTTAATAAAATTGAAATGAAATTGTCAGACTGGGTTCGGTCACTGCATTTCCGCTCAATATTCTATATACTAATTATTAAGAAAAATTCCTGTCAGTTTTACCGCAAAATGAAAATTTGATATTCCAGTGGTGTTTATTTTAACCGTTAGAATCTAGTAACGTAAAGTTAGAGGGTGTTCCAAAAAGCGCACATGGTCTAGGAGTGGCCACAAAAATTTATTTCAGTCAAACTATAATATATTGAGAATTTATTTATTAAGGTAAAATGAATATAATTTATTCTAACCAGTTTTTAAAATTTGGGCTCCTCCAAAATCTATGCAAAATTATTATTATATTTATTATCTATAGTTGTGTATAAGTTTCCGTTGAGTAAATTCTGAATTTGTTACAACTGACAAACGGCTGTATAAGGTAATATTACAGATATACTCTACATCATGGGCGACATTTCGCATTTATTCCAGTTCGGGAGTAGTTGATTCTCCACCATCATCATCATCAAAGTCCCAACGAAGGAAGAAGCCTTCTCTTCCAACCAAGGGTCTGTTGACTGCGTTGAAAGTAATCATTATTGGTTCATTGGATTCTAACGTCACAATATTCGCAGCATCTTCCGCACAAAATCTGAATGAAATCGTAAAGAACAACATTTTATATTCAAAGTTCTTGACAAATACATATTTAAAAGCACAGCTCTGAGTATAAGCCTTGCCTGTAACAATACCACCAAGTGGAATTTTCGTATAACTATAGAATCGCTTACCAATAAGGAGAAATCCCTCTACGGTGGGATTGTTAGTGGTCAATGCTTATGTATCACCCTGTAATCCCATTAATTTAAAAATCGCTGACCTGATTCGACTTGACAATTGCTGGTAATTCAGTTGATACACGTTCAGTACATCGGCAGTGCATAATTGGTTTGCTCGATTGTCCGTCGGAATTGAAACATGACTGACGGTTAGAAAAAGCTTCTTTCCAGGTTGAGAATTAATGACAAATGTTGACAATTCATTTTGTGCATAATTTTCTCCATTTGTAGGGTAGTGGAGGTAAAGACCAGGAATCGCAGCAGGGTAGATACGAGTTGTAAATTTTGGGAGATTCGTAGTATCGGTTCCCAATCCGTCGTAAGTAAGAATGAATCCAGTTCCTGGCTTTTCTTGTGATTGGCGGGTGGTAAGTTGGATCAGAAATATTCCACCGTTGAGTTGGGTCACGGATGTTGACTGGCGAATACTAAAATAAAAGATATAACTTTACGGTTTATAACAGCAACAATTAAGAATTTGGACTGCGAAGTTCGGATCAGGATATTTCAAATGTTCTGGTGTATAGAGAATTATCGGCAATCGATTAATATTTGCGTTATCGCCAGAAAATGGAATATTCGTTCTACGATTCACAGAGATCGTAATTTGACGAACGGCAACAAATTATAGGATTTCGACTAACGAAGACACAATTTTTTGTTATGAATAAACTCTAATTTTTTGGCCTATCTGAACTCCACAATTGAATGATATCGCTATATGTCGCGTTTCACTTACAAGGTAGCCAGATAACGCAGTTCACCGGTCGTCGTAATGGGTGCGTAAACGTTAATGGACGTGTTGGTTAATTCAAAACCAGAATACACCATGCGAAAATATACGTTCGACTTATTAGCTGCTTTCACGATCCATACGCAACTTTCACTTGGTTCCAGAGGTTCCAGGAATTTATAACTGATCACTCCAGCAATCGTCTCAAGCAGACCACCACACTGTGTGCTGACTAAATTAAAAAGTTGTTATTAGAACATCGACACTAATTTTGACTTTGATCGACTTGTGTTCGGTTGTCCCTGACACCTTCACTTACTTTCGCCAGTCCTTGCATAGTTTCTGAAAATTCGAGAGACTTCGGCATTATCGGTTCGCGGAATTATCTCCGGACTTCCTTCGACTGCAACGCCTGGAATGGAAAGAAATCAAAAATTTTAAAACGTGGGCATGTAGTTAAAAATTTAAACATGAAGAATAAGAATATTATAGTTTTACCACCGATGAAAAGAAAGATCGCAAATAAACGAATGAAGTCCGTCATATCGAAAACAGAATTTTAATTTGATGAATGTTTAGGGGAACTGTTTGTAAATGGTACTGAAAAATGTAGGAAAAGGGCTTATATACGAAATTATCATAGACTGATTCATTTTTTTCTTGTTTGTTTGTTTGTATTAATTCAATTAAAGACATCGCAAACATTGCCCACACAATATAACTGATGTCACGTTGATTTCTCAGGCAGAACGCCCACCGGATATCATATTTATAATACTATTTTAATTAGAAATTCGCAAAAACGTCAAAGGTTTCAGAAAACTATTTTATTTGTTCGTACCTAATTAATCCATTTATGAGTTTGTGTTTGTCGCGAAAATTTTCCTATTTCTGGAAATGATTCATTAGTCAAATGCGTTCTTCCTCCGTATACTTCGTGCGTTTGTGGAATTCAAAATTATTGCAAAGGCAGGTTCATGAACCTTTGCACCACTCGCACTCGCTGAAGCAGAGTAGAGGTGTTTACATTTTCAAGAAAAAGTAATATGAAGTGTATCTGTATGTTTTGGCTCGAGTGCACTTAGTTATTAAATTAACCCAAGCTTAGGTGCTGAATTTCTTTAACTCCCGAACACTTCACAAAGATTTACATCTCAAAGCTTTTAAATATTTTACGAGGATTCTATTGGCTTAAGCGGATGGTAGATTGTTTTGAATCACACCGTAGAAAAGAATACATCATTACAGTCATTCTGACATTGTCTTTCCGGAATTCCGATATCACTCAGCAAATAATCATATACTCAGACAGTCGGAGTTAACATTGTGATTGCGCTCGTTCAGTTGAAACAACCTTAGCATTCACGGAAAGTCAATGTCATAATTTTGTTTTGGTCCGCCCTCTGATTTCTCGGGAATCATTCCTAATTTAATTGATACTTTTGTAAATATAGAGAATGCTTTAGTGCATACGATTGAACTATAGTTTCCGCCTAATTTATTGTATAGAACTACAATTACGCCTGGTACAAAGGATTACTTGGCTCTTCGCAAATAAGATTGACGTAATCACGAAAATGCGTAATACTTCCGTACGCACGAATAAAAGTTTCCATCTAATTCCTAAATTTACTAATAAACGATAATGATGGAACAGATGTCGACCTGTCATTTAGTTACCGGTGAATTTGTTAAGCTCAAAAGTTTATGCTAATGAAACCTCCGTTTATGATCTTCTAGAACCAACATCGATAAGTATGTTATATGATGATAAATGTGTCATATTTCGATTTCAACACAATAAAGGACATTCACACTCGTTTTAGCAAGATGCTATTGTATGTATTTTCTTGCCACTGAAAAAAAAAGGAAAATAATTAGGTATGAGACTAGACAGACACCTTTATTATTCTGCCTTATAATATTCGTCTTTGGTAAATAAATATACATATGTATAAAAATGAACCGTGGAATGACGAAACTTGTAAAATTTTCAGTGGAAGTGACATTTTTAGTCAACAAATAATCCATGAGAGATTAAGGGACACTCGGATGGAGTGATACAGCAAGGATAGGCTTGAATTTGGCTCGATAGTATTTAGCATTTAATAAATTTCAATATTTAAATCGGAATTTTCTATATCCAACTAAGCGCTCAAGCCTCAAGCCCAAAGTCCAGTCGAATGGCCACAACGTTGTCAATCTAAGATTTGTATAATATGCAAATGAGGTCCTTTAATGTTTAGAAGCATCTACGAAAGCAAATTAGGGGTCACATAATCGTAACGTTTTCTCAAACACCTGCTAATACAAATGAGGTACCTTAGAGTCAAAACTCCACTCATCTGATGTTTTTCTTCATCCTGCCGAAACTGGAAAATTTCTGTAACCATTAGGATCTGGAGTAGGAAGGATCTCTCTGAAAACTGACTGAGCTCGCGAAATCGTTCTCTACTTTGACTCATCCACCTGGATTTTACCTTCAAGTAAGTCAAAATACCTTGAGTTGTCTTGCTCATTATAGTTTCATTTAACAAGTGGATGAATGTCATGTCACTGATTAATTTATTTGTTTAATTTTTAGAGTATCGTGGAAAACGTGAGAAGTTGGTGTCCACGGAATAGGCCGAATTCCTCAACTGGTCCCTACATTCTGTGCTAATTGAAATTCGCTTGTTGTAAGCCAACTCTCTCTCTCTAGGTCATTTAGTCAAAAATGATTTTACTGAAAAATGATTTACTGATGCTTTTCGTTTAATTTTTAGAAGACTGGGGTGGGTAGGCGTCACGAGTTACTGTACACGGACTCTGCCGAATTTCCGAATTGGTCCATCCGGTCCGAACTGGTCCATCCGAACCGACTTTCGTCTGATATGGGCTCTCTGGAAATATATGTTCCGGTACCACCGGTGCCACATCCAGCGACTCCAGTGAGAAACCCGCCACCTACTGTGACCAACAGCGTAGACGTGATGGAACTATTTAAACGTTGGGATGGTGAACCAGAAGTACCGGAGTACTCTTGCCTTGATGACCGTTCTGAAGAGGAGAAAATTATTCCGGAGCTTGACTACTTCTGCTGTCCTTACTCAAGATATCGCACAAATTCCTGGCTGACACGCACTCCTCGTCCGATACCACATTCAAACGTAGACCCTCCAGTTCGTGGACAACAAAGCACTCGTGGCCGCCGTAAGGGCATTAGCAAACGTAAGATTTTACTTACTTCCCTGTTGAAACTTGGGAGTATGTAATAATAATTTCTACCAAATATGCTGATATGTCTCTCATCTTCTGAAATTCCAGGCAGGCTCAAAATTCATAACACGGGAGAACTACTAGTCAAATACTACTAAACATTCTGGATCCAACTGGCTACGTCTCAACTTCAATCATTTCCTGTGAACTTAACTGTTTAGTCATCACTTCTTCATGTCGTGCTCAGTTTTTTATGTAAATGTTTTATAGCTTGCTGATTTGTCGTTTGAATAAATTTAGCTTAGATTTTATTACCAATACGTTGTTCTGTCGGGCGTATTGCTTAATTTGGAGATAATACATATAGAATCAGTTGACTCTCAGGGGTTTGGGGTTTGCATTATTTTATTCGATAGTTCAATCTCGCTTTGGATTGGAATTCGTATTCGGAAAACAAAATATGTACAGGGTGACTAATATGTATTGTCTCCTCCCCTCCAAGCTCAAGAGCGATCTCAGCCAAATGGAAGTTTTTCTCCATTTTTAAGTCGTGCGACGTAATATACGGAGTAAATGACTTATTGCGGATGCCCAGTCCGTCTGTCCGTCCGTCTGTCTGT
>JAQGCA010000519.1:0-26974 GCA_034698945.1 Protaphorura quadriocellata
ACCAAACTTATAAAACCCATCCCATTGAGAGTTCTTGAAACATTTGACAACATTTTGGATCAAAATTATACCATACTTTCCGACTATTACCCTTGGTTTCTGGACTTAATGAAGGTGTGCTACAGAAATCCAAGTTTGGACTGCTCAACATATCGAAAGGTTCCTCATGAGTCACAAATCAAACTTCAAATACAAATGGAATTCTCACGATACTTCAATGATCAACACAGGTTCAAAGAGTCTACAATGGAAATAAGGAAAAAGCACATGGCCTTTTTGATAAATCTGTATCGTAGACTCGAATCACAGGATTTATCATTCCTGAATGATGGTACAGTTGAGGAAGAAATTGTCAAATGCAACCGAACCGTATATGCCTCCACTTCAGAAAATGTTGACAGAATGCGTTGGAAACTGAAGATCAAGTATCCTGAAAAGACAACCTACTTGGGAAGTGAGCACATTCTTCAAACTAATTTGGCAATCTCACTGCGCAAGACAGGAAGTCGTGAGGTATTTGTTTGGGATGATGGCGGACAAATTCATCACCGATCCTTACTTTTGATGAGCTCGGGAATTTATTCTTACTGGGTAGATTTGGAAAACTTCAAAAGTATGAGAAAATCTACAAGGGAATTATCTGTAGTTGAGGGATCAATTGGAGAAAATAGGCTGGGGTTGACGGGTGCTCTCGCTGAGGCTTTTGGACTTTATGTTGCATTGATTGGAACTTGTATGACAATGTTTCTCTTCGAGTTTCATAATACTGTGATAAAATGTTTACGATTATTGTACAATTTATTCTGTAGTCCAGTGTGTATTCTGGTAGCACATCGCTTACAGCATGCAATATTTCACAGTTGTCACCGGCTGCTTTGATTAGCACCTTCAAGATATTTTCAGAGAATAAGACGTTTGTAATATTCCTTCAGACAATAACCAACTCTGTCTAATTAAAATCATGTAATATGTAGTTCTAGTTTCTATGAACCTGAAGAATCCCTACACTTAAATATGATAGGACAGATTTTAGTCTAAGGTTGAAAAGGTAGAACTTGTTGCTATTAATTTCATGGAAATAAGACAGAAGTTAACGAAAGGATTCTACATTGGATTCTGAGTGTCTTTGAGATATCGAGAGATACCTTTGTTGGTCAACAGAAATCTACAAATTGGTTTTGAAGTCTCATTTTTTTTCCATATTAACTGTAGTTAAGTTCTATAAGTTTTAGAAAACCAATCCCGTGGCATGGCATAAATTGAAAGTCCGTCGAGGGTTTGATCCCTCGAGACTTCTATTTGCTTGCCAGGGAGATCGTGCATGGAAGTAGTGGTCAAGTGGACAAGCGTGCTGATCGTTTTAAGATAGATCTGCCACACAAATATGGACAACTGGATAAGTGTGTGAAGAACCGCTTCGACTATATCGTATGTAAACTAACATTTCACCGTCAGCGAGATAATAAAATCCAACCAGACGTAGGAATGGATCATGAATAATTGAGAGACAGAAGTTAATTATTTTCACAGATAACGTAATCACGCTACAGCTCTTATTTTCAGTTAAATACAAGTATTGATTCAATCGAGGTAATCAAGATACAAATATACTAAAAGAATTCAGCCGTCGGAATTGACGTCAAAACTTACCAATACAAATAATACACTCGTGTTAGTTTTGAAAATCGAAATCAAAAACAATTTCGAATTCATGAAAGTCAAATATTGAATTTCTCTTTGTATCTTCCCAGAAGATATGGCGTTAAATAATTCAGTGAGATTGACTAGTTGCACACTAAAAATGCAATTGAGGTATAGTTTTTGGCATCAGTTATTGCTCGTAATTAGTCGTACTTTTCAATAGTCTACTCCACGGTTACGGTTTCAGTTGTGCAATTTGGAAGCCCTGAATTCGTCAACATGGCTGTGTATCTCATATTATTTCTTATCCCATTTGTACTTACACTCAAACTCCCAAAGTATGAGGAGGTGAATCTAAACCCATTTATCAGACATTTCGATCACCCATTTTTCCAAGTTGTTCTTATCGAAAACGTTGATATCTTTGAACTAATCAAACCAATTGTTCTTACATCTTCACAATCAGATGACAATTCTCACATCAGCTGTTCCAAAACTGGATTTCCATGTTTATCAGAAACACAAATTAAATTACATCTTGGAAAATACTTGACAGGAGTAATGTTATTAGTTTATCCGAAGGATAACTCGGATATTCGGTGGACACTTGGGAAATACAAAAATTACTGGGTGCTCGGTGATAAGAAAGAATCACCTCCGATTTATACGAACTTATATACTTTTTGCTTATGGAAGTCTGCCTCAATTCCAATTCCAACAGCCAACGTTACGGATAGCGGGATTCTAGTGCCTACAATTATAAATGTTTACCTTTCGACATTTATGTCACGATTTGACATTGCTTACCCCTGTAAATTCAGCTTTTTCGAAAATATTTCATCTCATGGAATATCACCAAAATACATTGACTCTGTAGTGACTATTCAAGTACAACAAAATTGTAGAAGTCTTTACTGGGTACATAATTTCAAGAAGGCAGTTGGGACTACACCATTCAAGTATTGTGGACCATTACTGACTACGACGGAATTAAGAGCAATGGACCGAAGACCACCAGTGATGATTTTATTGTCTCTGATTGCAAGTTCTGCAATAAATTCCACGATTCTCATTGACGACTCACCATTTCACTTCAAGGGTTACTGTGATATTATTGACAAGATATCGCAAGATACGCCGGTTGTTTGGTCAACTGATCTCACTCAATATGAATTATACTTCCATCGCGAAAAGCAAATTGTCTCAGTTCCTTTTCAGTCATCCGAGTTCAATTTCATGACATGTGATGATTCACCAGTGAATCAAATTTTGTTCAAATCATTTACATCTCCATACGTGATTGACGTCTGGATATGCCTTGCTGTACTATTTGTCTTTTTGCTGGCCCTTTCATTCACACTGTATGATGTAAAATTCTACTCTCAAGCCACAGTAAATATTTTCCTAGGACTTATCTTGACGTTACTTTTCGAACATTCTCCACCAAAAAGTAAAAGCTTAAGGAAATCAGTTGCGCTGACATTGTTTCTCAGCCCGTTTCTTTTGATGAGCATTGTGATTACCAATGGATATAAAGGGATTCTTACAACGAAGTTAGTGGCCCCTACTCAATGGAAAAGCATTCAGACATTTCAGGACGTTCTGGAGCAAAATTATACCATCCTCCAAAATTTTTACCCTGAGTTCATAGAAGGTATGTCCCTGTGCTACAGTAAAGATAATGCTGATTTTACGGAATGCAAACTATACCAAAGAATGCCATCTTCAAAATTCAAAAACCATATTCAAGATGATGTTGGAGCTTTGGCACAATTCTTAATGCACCAAAAAATGTTGAATTCACCAGCCGAAGCTGTTTCGAACCACACGATTAAAACATTGAACAGGTACATGGAGTTCCTGGAAGATATTCACAAAGTATTGTATACAGAAGACATATCGTTTCTGAAAGATGGTTCCGTTGAAGAAGAAATTACAAAATGCAATCGTACTGTTTTCGTCGGTACCACAGAAGAGGTTGACCAAATGTGTACGACCATAAACCTAAGGTACGCTCGGAAGACTTACGTGGGGACTGAGCCTATTCTACAAAAGAATGATGCACTTTCATTGTGGAAATTATCGAGAAGAAGGTATGGCAAAGACAACGGTGTGCAAATACTTGTCCGGTCTTTACTTGTTATGAGCTCCGGAATTAATAATTACTGGGTTGGTTTGAGAGAGTTTGAGAATTTGATCAAAACCGCGAGACACATCAGAACCACGACTGAGGGATCAAATGCAAATGGCGAAATTGGATTGGGTCTGGCCAGTTCTCTGGCAGAGGCGTTTGGCATTTACGTTTTGTTTATTAGGAATTTGCGTAATCATATTTTTACTGGAGTTTCATGCTAAAATGGTCAAATTTGCGAGGTTCATGTTCACAATTTTGTACAACCAAGTCTGGCTAGAGTTGAAACTTAGAATTCAAAATGTTGACAGATTGAATTGAATTCATGTAGAAACATACTTAAGAGTTCCCCAACGTGCCCAAATTGAAGAGGTGATATTCGGATGTATTATTTTTGCCTAGGATAATTTAATGGTAAATCAAATTACACATGCACTTAATGTACATATAATTGTAGACACAAAATATTTGTAAGTACATTAAAGTAATCCATGTTTCCCGTCGAGGAAGTTTCCTTAAGCACAGTCATTCGTATTCAATTCTAATTGGCGATATTCGTTTATCAAGAAATGTCCAGGAAGATGAGTGGCAATTTCTCAGAAATCCATTGGTGACATTCCTTCGAAATCTGTGGAGAACAAAAATTTGCTATTTGACACATCTTCTAACCAGGTGTTTAAAAGCTTTTTCGTGATGTTTGAATAATTCCTCAAGTTCGCTAAGAGGTTAATGGAGAATGATTGAGCTTTTCGTGAAAGAAACAAAGGGACTGTGAACCCCGGGTGGGACTTAACTATATTAGCTAGGTCTCTGCAGCAATTCTACAGAATTCCCCAGTTAGTTTATTCATTTGTGTACTATTTTCATCAAAACCATTTTGGATACCAGTAAAATGACGGATGTCTTACTTGAGAATTGACGATACTCAAACTGGTCAACTGCTTCAATTGAGGTATAGCCAAGTACCCACAGATGTCTGTCACATAATACATTGATTCAGGACTAGTTTGAAATTCCATTCTCAGCCTTTGTAATTCTAGACAAATAAATATTGATTTTTCAGCAAATTATTCCTAGAAGCACAAATGTGACTTAAGTATTAAATTACTTGTCAACTGAATTAAGGACTTCTGCCGTTGAACAACTTGGAAGAAATTTTCATTAACCCGGAAGTACGCATCTTCCTCATGAATCCACTCGCAGATCTTGTTCGGAATCCCCGTAAAAATTGAATCAGCATCAAGGAACGATAGGTTTGTCAGTTCAAGCTCTACCAAATCTGTCCCGCTCTCCCAAATTACTTTCAGAATTTGGTCGGATGGACTATCCAGAGCCAGACTCGATATATTCGGAAAATTCTTAATTATATTTTCCATCAAAACGACGTCAGCGAAGCTGGACTGAAGTCGAAGTTTCCTGATTGTTGTATTATTACCAAAATCACTGGGGAAAAAGTCTTCCATATTGACCAATATGTTGCTCAAGTCCAGTGTAGTTAAACTCGGAAAACTGTTTGAGTACACTTTAGGGATAAACGCTAATTTCCTGGAAGGGTATGGTCGATTCACAGTTAAAGTTGTCAGTTTATCCATACAAGGAACTTCCAGTCGAATAGTTTCGTAGTGTGGCTGCGGCTGGGCCTGTGAAAATCGTTCACCCAAAACTAATTTCTTTAACGAAGCTCGTTGTGATGATAAAAGTTTATCCAGAGTAAATTTCTGCACATCGATCTCCAGAAAATGAAGTTCTAATTGGCTTAATTTAAGGTGAGAACCAATTAGTGTCCGTAGATCTCCTTCACTCAAAATACACTGAAGGCAGAGTTTGTTAAGATACGAATGTGAATTTGAATTCGAATCTGAATATTGTGACTGTAGTGCGGACATTATCGATGGGACTAAAGATGACTGGAGTTCACCTGTGTTTACGGTCAGATGCTGAAGATACGGACACATCCGAAGCAAGTCCAACAAAACTTGTGAGTTGTATCTTTCTTGCCCTCCAGGATTTTCAGAGACTTCGCCAAATGTGTCAGAAATCAGTAATTGATTTAGGTTTGGAAATATATCAATCTTCTCTGCGTTTTCGATTTTAAATATTGATTCTGCAGATACAACTCGAAGTGACAGACCAGATAATTCTAGGGTTTGAAGGTTCGGAACGGAGGAAATAAACCATTTTCGAAATTCGGCCACCGTAACGGTTTCTAGGAAGTCGTTGAAACCTAGACGTAAATATTTTATGTGAAGACCACATGCTGTAAAAAATTGTTGAGACTCTTGAGGGATTGATGGAAATCTACTTCTGAAGGACTCTGAGTCCCAGATCTGAAACCCAAATCGTGCGAAGGGAAAATCATTCGTTTGAGACACGGCGGCCAAAAATGTCTTCAAGTTCTTAAGAGTGTAACCGAGGAATTCAATATTTGTTCTGCTCCTCACATACGGATTGGCTGCCGAATTCCATCGTTTGCACACTAGTCTCCCGGTCAGCAATTCTTCAAGTGGCAGGAATGAGCATAAATTGGAAAGGACCTGGATACAAAGAGCAATCAGAGGACTGTCTAATTCTATGTTTAGCTAATAAGAGTACTACAATCTTTAATTAATACAATTTCAGGGATGTTTAATATTAAAATGAAATTGGCATCAAATCTTTGATTTGTTTCAAACCTGTGTCAAAATACAGACTTTGAACCAAACTGTTTTTATAAATTCTGCATTCAAAATATTTTGGTATGAAATCTTGAGTGAATCGTTTCAAAAATTTCGAACTTCGAGCGTACACTTGAAATTAGTCTGTCACCGTGAATGCTGACTGTTTTAACCTGATCGATTTTACTTCATATAGATTTCCCTTGTTAAATAATGAATGTAATCATTCCATCCAATTCTGTGGATTTTGTGCTTTCCTCTACGCCACAGACGGCCAGTGAAATATTTTACTTTAGTAGTTCTATATGCGAAAGTATGAATTATTTTGTTTCAACTCACCAATTCGTTCAGAAGTGGATTGCTCATTGTTTTAATTACACAGAGATGAGATTCAGATCTTCCAATTAATTTAAAGTACAGAAAGTAGTGCTAAAGGAGAAACTCCGACTCAAACTCAATGTAATGTTCAAACTCTGAATGAAGTATTGATCCATTTGCAAGGAAGAATGCACTGCAAAAAACGGGGTTACACAGCTAGCAAAATAGTACGAAGCTAAAAATATCTATAGAAAAGAGTCTAGGATGAAGGTCTTGTGTGTCGAGTTGCATCTTCAATTAACAATTCCAGGGTTTGTAAGAAATAAAATTGCATATCAGAATTTCGAGAACGTGACGGCATGGCCATGAGCTAGAGCTACGCCTTCAATTAAATCTTATATCTGACTGGGTTTAGATAAATCGCTTTAATGTAATCACCTTCTATTCAAGTGACTTACTGAGCGTAATGTGTGAACGATTATTTATGTCTTCAGTTAGTTATTTTTAAGTTTTTTTTAATTACTTCATTCTAGTATTTTGAAAGATATTTTAAATTATTTGTAAAGTTTTCCTTGTCTTGAGATCAGCTACTATTTTATAAAGAAGTCTAATAAAAAAGTTAAGTCATATAGATGTCCTGTCACGTAACTGCATACGGACATTCAGTTCGTACTAGTAGGAAAATGAGCGGAATAATGAATGACAGACGACGAATTTAATGAGCTATTTCCCCAAATAGCTTCTATAGAATTTTTAACTATCAAACATTTTTCAAACTTGTAGTTTCGAAGAGATGAACTGATTTTAGATCCAAAATAATATTTTCTACAACACGCATAATGCCTGGATCAGGGTATTTACAAAATAGTTTATATAATCATTTATAGTTAAAACATGATTTACTTTATTAAAACTTCATATAAGCTATGAAACCATATAAACTCCAATTTATTTAACTGATGGTGAATAATCTTACTTAATCGATAAATTGTCCCACATTCTGAATCACGGCCAGGGACGTCCATGTGGGGACTTATCTACACCGGTAGCCTGTGATATTCTACTATCGTATACTATTCCTACTAATGAGGAGTCTCAGTGAATTATGTTATGTACTTGTCCATTTGTTTGTTTAATAAATAAACTAGTGTGTAAAATAGATTTCTCCGTACATCACAATCATGAGAAATGCCAATATGCAATAGTGTGGAGTGGTCCTGATTAGTATATCGATGAGTACTTCAGAAGTGAAGAAATTGATATCATCCACAGAAACGTGGGTATCACCTGTGCCAACAACTGAAAATCACACACGATGAAAAGCATGCACGTTTAAAAATTTAGTTAGTCAAGTACAAGGCCGGTAGTAACAGAAAATAAATATTCTTAAATACATTTAAATAGTATAGATAGTTTATTAATTTTCGAACTAATTAGTTTCAAAGAGTGATTTCGTAAATTCGATTTTGCAATGAAAGAAAACAAGATTGACGAAACGGAAGAAGATCCCGAAGAAAAAACTGAATTTATTACTCCCGAGAGAAAGTTGTCAATTTTTGTATTAGAATATGCTACGGATGAAGTAACTACTACAGAAGAAGAATTAAAAAGTGACAAACCGAAAGAATTAATTGGATGTCGTAGATATGCTGGTGTCATATTTGCACTCTTGGCTGGATTGAGTTTCACCCTTTCAACGTTAATTGTCAAAGCCTTGACGGACTATCATGCACTGAGTTTGTCAGTGTGGAGATTCGTTGGATTTATTATTCCGACAATTCCTATGACATTGTATTATGTTTTTGTGAAGAAAGAAAAGATTTTCTCTAGTGTTTGGCCACTCACCGGTACGGACGGTCGTGTAAAACTGAAAACATTTGCTTATCTCTGGGTAAAAGCATTCAATTCTTGTCCTTCCTTCTATTTTGTATAAAAGATTGTTTAGCCAAGGCTGAACTCTTCGGTTTAACAAGGATTCAATTTACTTTACTTTAGTTTAGACTAGAGACTATTTCAACACATCTGGCTTTACATGATGACGGGTTCGATGGTAGTAACTAAATTCTCTACAGCGTGAACTATTATAACTTGCACTGATTATAAAATAGAAATAAGTTCACATTGTAGTGAGTCTAATCCAATCCAACCTGGCATTCCAATTTATGTGGCATACAGATGAGAAAGCAGAAATTGTGCGTACGTATGATAAGGCGGTAATGAATTTATTATTAGGTTTACTCATTCGTTCCATCCACTTGAGTATTGGTGAAACCAAATTAAACAGCTTTGAGAGGTTAGTTGAAAACGTCGATTATCCCATGAATTCTAAATCTGACTCTGAAGTGGGATTTCCGCTAAAAAAAATATAAGTGATACTGATTGTAAACCGACTATTACCAATTGTTCGTCCTAGCATTTCGTACTTGCTATGTACTTCATACTGTCCGGAATGTAAGATAGTTGTTGAAGGTACCAATGTATGACTGAACACTCTTACTAAAATATGGCTCAAATAGACGACAGACTATATTCTGTGGGGTTGGTTACGGTCGAGACACCATAACTGTGCTTTAACGAAGGGATATAGAATGATTTGCGAAATTCCATAACAAAGTACCCAAATGAATCGAACTCGTAGTGCCAGATGTTTGAGTGCAATTGGCAGAGTATGGTGTCCCTGTTTCGTGGTGCCTTATCACGCAAAGTATGTTTAAATGTTATATTGTTATTTGCAGTTAAGTGGAGTATTTGCTTGCTCTACTTTTATGCTGAGATTTTACTCCTTGATGTTTTTGAGCCTTGCTGATGCTACGGTAATCGCCTTAGATTATACAGAAGTTTATATAACCCTTATCTAACTTGACTACTCTCTAACTTATCGAGTTATATTAATATAAGGTAATCGCCTTCAGCGGCCCAGTTGCCGTCGTTATCCTTGGACATTTCTTTCTTCGGGAAAAATGTGGGATTGTGACGATTCCTATAGCTCTTTGGACTTTACTCGGAGTTTTTATTATTGCAAGACCACCCATCCTTACCGGAGAAAGTGAATTCAGTGATGATACGCTGGTAAGAATACTGAGAATTTCACCTTTAATAAATTGTCTCCGGAATCTTCAGTATCTACAAGTTCAAAATATTGTAATGAAGGGAGCCGTCTGATTTCTTACGATATTGTTGTAAACATATTTTTATTTCGATACGCATATTTGTGAAATTAATTTTCCTGAATGAATTTCAGATTGGAATATCTCTTGCCCTGTCTTCGGTATTGTTCGTGTCGATGTATTTTATTATTATGCGAAAATTACGACATGTTCACCTCACGGTGATCTCTTTAATGGGAGGATTTTGGGGAGTGTTCCAAGGTCTTATTGTTGCTTGTTCTGTTGGAGTATTTCGATTCCCAGAAGGCACCGTGGATATTCTGTTGACGGCCTCCATGGCCGCACTTTCATTCATGGGCCAACTTTTCATTGTATCAGCCCTGAAATGGGAACAGGCTGGTACCGTCAGTTTAGTCCGAGCCAGTGATGTCATTTTTGCCTTCATGTGGCAACTTATATTTCTTGACGCGATTCCTGACATTTACAGGTTTGTACAAAGTCCCAGTCACTGGACCATTTCTGAAAGTTAATTTTTCATTTAATTTTTTGTAGCTATTTGGGTGCTGTTATAGTTGTGATAGGAGTCCTGCTGACGACCTTCAGAAAATGGGTGTCCACTTTACCAAAGGAGAATAGGATTAGAAAAATGTTTGGTTTTTTGTTGAAATAGTTATATAATAAGCATTTTCCAACGACTTTCGATTTAGTCAGTATTATTGTATTGCCAATACTATACCAATAAAATTGGTATAAAAATTGGACTTGACGTGATGTTTGTGGTGGATACTTTTTTTTCATTCTCAGAAATTTCACACACTCTATACGGAAACAGAAGAGAATAATCTTGTCTGTTTAGTCCGTGTTTTACTTGCGTATAATGCTACACAACGATTGCCAACGATATATTGAGTGGTACTATACAATTATATATTGTCAGCTAGTTGACCTTCAAACTGGTCAACCTGCAAAATAATTAATTCGTTGCATAATAATTTCTTTTGGAAACCGGTCCTGTGATAGGATTTTGTGTAACCAGTATAATACAAGTAGAACCGAGTTTGCTACGAAGCCGCAGTCCGATTTTCTCGGGCCTTGTTCTTTTCACACTCATAAATTTGTGCCAAAATGAAGCTGCTCAATTCTAGAATTGTACAGAAACTTTTCGTGAAACCAGAGGCAAAAGTAAATATAAAATATTCGACCAAATCATCTTCAAGGAATTCCCCGGTGTCCGCATCCGTGAGTTCAGATTTAATAGGTGAACTCCGGTCGACGACTGCCCCATGGATCCGAATTGGAGAATTTCAAAAGGGGCTCATGTCACATCTTTCTACATTTGAGATTCTAAGAGCACTATTTGTCCTCAAATTGTGTTCTTTCGACTCTTTCGTGGACAGGAGTATGGGGGTAAATGCTTCAAGACATGTCAAATTGAGCTTCCTAATAATGATATATATTTATTACGAGTCACGAGTCAAATTTTAGATATCTGCGTAACGAAATTATAATTTTGGATGCACTTCATGATTGTGTAGATAATAATTTCGTGAAATTTTTGCGGGGGCTAATTTTGTTTCCTTAATGAATGCAGTTGATTGAAATGTACAAGAAACTAGGAAAATTAGCTGAGTGGCCTGTCCGGAAAACATTTTTCAATCAATTTGTCGGAGGTGATAAAATTCCGAAAATGAAGGAGGCCGTCGATTCCATGCATAATCGTGGGGTCAGACTTATGCTCTGCCCTGTTCTGGAAGAAGATATCGAAGATGAAAGGTCACCAAGGTAAGAACGGAACAAATACTTCAGGGGAAAATGTCAGACCTTGACCTTAGGCAGCAATTCCATACGGCAGACGATCTGTACTACTGTTTTTATTATCATCGATTTGCGTTTGCCAAAGTAATTGGCATATTGGACGATAGATTGCTACATGGAATTGCAGCTTCACAAAAGTTTGACTTGGTTTGTTTTTGTTATAGCCACATGTACGACAACAACATGAAGGCGTTGATTGACTTGGTGGAATTGACAGCTACACGGGGATACCAGAAACCCATGTTTCACCTGAAACCGACTGGCATTATGCCGGCCATTACTCTGGAGAAAATTTCGGAAGCAATAAATCGTCGATGCAGTTACACTGAACCAGACAAACTTGCTAAACTAATTGAAGAAATTGCTGACAGTATTGACAATCCGAGCGCGTTAACTCTCAAAATTCCAAAAGAAGAATCAAAGGATTTCTTTGAAGGGCTTAAGAGGGCCGACAATATAATTGAACAAGCAAAGCGCTTCCCAGTTCAAGTCCTCGTAGATGCAGAGTTTTATTCATTAAAACCTGGAATTTCAGCAATTGCTCTAGCTCTGATGGCTCGCCATAATGGAAATGGACACTTTGTCGGGAATACTATACAAAGTTATTTGAAAGAAGCCGCTCCAACGATAAAATATGAACTAGACGTGGTCACACGCCTTATTGGAGTAAATTGGTTTGGAAAAATTGTCCGAGGTGCATATATGGACAGAGAAAGAAAATTGGCCAAGAAACGTGGATATGACTCTCCGATTTGGGGAACTTATGAAGAAACGAATAAATCTTATAATTCTTGTGTCAAGTTCGCTCTGGAATACATCGCTGCTGGTAAAAATTCAAAGGAACCTCAGACAAGTTTAGTTGTTGCGGGACACAATGAGAGGTCGATTCGGTTGGCAGCTCAGAGAATGAAAGATCTGGAAATAGCTCCTGAGGATGAATTGGTTTCGTTTGCACAAATCTACGGGATGTCTGACTATTTGAGTAGTCCTTTGACAGAGAAAGGGTACAGTGTGTACAAATCCACACCTTTTGGACCAATAGAGCGTGTACTCCCATATTTAACAAGACGGGCTTCTGAGAATCGTGCTGTCATTCAAGGAGCTCGGGAGGAATGGAATATGCTTGTCAGGGAACTCAAGACTCGATTGTCGGTGGGTCAATGATAGTGTTTTTAACACGGATATAAGTGTGTCCGATCGAATAGTATTTTCTTATCGAATCGCAGACCTACTACGGAGAAGAACGGATTTGTTATAAAATTAATATGAACAAAACTAATACGCACCGATGAAAATGGAATAAAAAAAAAACAGACTACAAGATTGGTTGGTACTCTTAATACCTATCTAGTATTCACTTTAATGTTCTTATTTGACTCATTTTTTATCAGTTTCTTTTCTGCAAATCTTCAAAATTAATGGTTAAGGATTTACACATTTTAACTGACCTTCACCCTGAGGCATGCTTAAACATTGTCGAGTATTTTAAGAGAGATTGTGCTGTTTTTTATTTGGCGATGGAAGGGTACCCTAGTATGTAAGTGCACAAAATTCAATTAAAATATGAACTTTTAGTAATAACTCCTTAGAATTAAAGCCTCCACATGGCGATATGATAAAGGGCTGCTTTACCACTACGCTAAGACAGACTGAGGACAGGACTCACATAACCTTTCAAACCCAATGAACTGTTTTCAAAATGAACTACACTCTTCTTATTGCTGGTTTAATAAAAATGATTCCTTCAGATCCTAGAACAAATACGAAAATTCTAATTTCAACAGTTCAGAAAATGTGAGTCAGAAGTGAACAGTCAGTCAGTGAACGATTGCATTTTCTGCCCTGCGTTAATGTTTTTAAAATTATCAAAGGTACTCACATTGAAGTAAAAGGGTTTTCACCAAATCAAAATCGACCAGAGATAATGAGAGTCCCGGACTTCAAATTCGCAAGGCACAAAGTTGAGAGTTTTAAGTGCGCAACAATGAATTAATTGCCACCTAAAGTGCGGTTGAAGGATTGAGGAAAATCTTAGCTCAGTTTTACAAAAATAAGAGAGCAGACTCATTTAAATTAGAAATGACTTTATGTTAAATTTATTTATAGCATTAGCCTGACTCTAAAACATATTTTACGATTATTATTTCAATTAAGTGTAAGTATACCGTCAAAAAAAAAGGCTGCAGGAATAGCATTCAATACTATTTTTTCGCCTGCATGCTCTATCCCTTCAATATTGTACAAGATGAGTTAATACCTACTAATATTACTATTTATTTTGTTGTTCAAAACAGTGTGTTTTTTTTGTCGGATTAGTGTTACACCTAGTGGAACAATTTGGTTATTACACTGAACTGTTTGGGCTACGGAGCTTTACGACATTAACACAGAATTCTCTGACTGATACACATTTTATATTATAGAGAGTCTTATCTACAGTTTAATGAGTTACCACTAGTATCATCAATCAAATACTACTGGGTGTATCGCTCCCTGTACACGCGTAAACATTATCTCTAGGAAATCAATTCTAGATTTAAGTTTTCATTGCGTTAGTACATTTCAAATTATAATTTCTATTCATTTCTAAATCATTAGGTCAGACTCGGCCTCTGGTACTATAATCACTATGTACTCTCTGTACTCTCTGTACCTACAGTACATATGTATGTGTCATAATGTTTACAATTAATTCTCATAAAACCACAAGTATCACATGTAATTAAATGAGTGCTGCGTAAGGAGGTAAAACAAAGTGTACACAAGTTTATTTACATTCCACCATGTCCTTCATCCTTGCTAGAATTGCAATAACAAAATTGTTTATCGATTTTCAGAAGGCATTCTCAATGTGAAGGACACGATGCGGGCACGAGGTTTTGCAACGAAAGACAGACAAGTCGATTCTAATAAAAGAACCCGAAAGGAAGAAACCCGGCCAACTTCCAAATCAATTGAACGGAAAGTTACACTACGCACTGACATAAATATCCAGACCAACTTACCAAAACAAGACAGAAATTAAAATGTACAGCAAGTGTACAGTTAGTCAGTTAATTTCTTTCAGTCCACGGTTTAGAATAAATGGTTACTTCCTGTTTCTCCAGCGTTTCAACATATTTACACACAGAATTAGTAATTCAAACAAGACTGAACTCAGTCCATGTAATTTGGTCTGAATTACGGAGAACGAATTAAAATTGATTTGCAAGTGCATAGATCCGTTCTATCCAGCACGGAACAAATTTGCTTAAGTGGTAAGTTAAACACTCGAACTACTCGAAGTATTGATGGGATTTGATAGAACAAAGTGTAAAATTAACAAAAATGTCATCTGTGCATCTGCCTGTACGCGCCAAGGCATTCGACAGGAACAGACTCAAATTAATAATTCATACAGGGTGGGCCAGAATTAGCTTCTATACCTTATAGGTACACTTGAAAAAATACAAATTTGAGATAAACCCGATTGTAAGCGTAAATATGACATAAATGACATAAATTTGAGAAAAAACTTCGGCGATCTTCTAAATTTGCGTCAAATGTCAAACTGGCTAAACTGCTCTGAACGCCACTCTATAATGGAATTTGCCTACATTTGTCTAATTTTCTAATTTCTAAAGTAGATGTCGATAATAATTACTGGAGATGACAGACTTCCAAAATTAGCCAAACCTGAAGACGAAAATGAACTCTTAGTCGTCCACGTTCAATTGTGTAATGAGAGAGCCAAATTACATTCCCAAGGCAAAATCTTAGGAGGAAAGCTTGGAAAAGAAAATTGCATTCAGAATTTCAACGAACCGACACAATTCACAAAACTATTTACTGAATCAGATAAAGCAAATTGCGACTGTGAAAAATCAATCAACAGTGATAGTAATAATGACAGCAACCATGAAAAGGAACCTGACTGTGTTCAACCAGGATGGAAAAAATATATTGGAATTTGTTGTGGTCTCGGGTCCAGTCTCTCATTTGCTCTCGCGTTGATGTTTGTCAAAGTGTTACCAGAGTATGACCCGTTCACGCTTGGGTTATTCAGATTTTTTGGAACTCTCGTCCCGGCTTTTCCACTACTCTTGTATTATCGATTTTGGGTTGGAAAACCGATTTTCGAGCCAATTTGGCCCCCAACACAAGCCATCAAATTAAAAATAGGAGTTCTATTACTGGTAAATTCTGTACTAAATTTTGCACACTAGTTTCTTGGATATAGTAGTCGCACCTTCATTTAAATAATCTAAAATTCTTTTGTTTTTCAGCTCCGTGGAATTTTCGGATGCTGTGCAATGGTTTTTTTGATATATTCAATAGGATTCATAGAAATGCCTGACGCAAGCGTAATTGCCCTAAGCACACCAGTATTTGTGAGTCTGGTGGCTCGAATATTTTTGGGCGAAAAATGCGGAGTCGTTCCAGTTATGGCAGCTCTACTCACTTTGTGCGGAGTCAGTATTATTGCCCGCCCACCTTTACTAACTGGGGCAGCTCAGTATGACCTCAACACATTGGTAAACACATTGACGTATTTAGAAGGAAATAAAATTTAAGGGATGACAGGACGAATTGTTTCTCTCTTCAGAGTTTTTGTCGAGTTTTGCTAACTGAGTATATCTTCCTCTAATCGAATGATGTCAAAATTGTAAAAGAATTAAGTCCTTTTGAATACTTTTTTAAAAATGTAGCCAATATTTCCAAAATTATGAATTTTTGAAACCCGAAACATTCATTTGGGACACCCGTAGTTTACCGTCAAGTGCGTTTCAAATGTAAAACAAATTTTATTATGTTTGCAGATTGGCACAGGTCTGGCACTCGGTTCCATGATTTCTTCTTCAAGTGTTTTTGTGATTTTGCGTTACCTCCGAGAATTGCATTTCACTCTCGTGATTACTATTTTCGGAGTGGTTGGAGTTGTGGAATGTTCCATTTTTTGCATCATATTTTCCACTTTTGAGCTCCCTCAGACACCAACTCATTGGGTGTTTGGACTGAGTGCTGGATTATGCACTTTTCTTGGACAACTTCTCTTGACGGCAGCATTCAAATACGAACAGGCTGGACCGATATCGCTCACCAGGACTATGGACTGTGTTTTTGCATTCATCTTGCAGTTTATGTTCTTAAATATTATTCCAGATATTTTTAGCTTGGTTGGAACCTCTGTAGTCATTTCAGGTGTTGTTATTATTGTCATTCGAAAATGGCTCAGTACTTTACCAGAAGATCATCCGAGTAGGGACAGGTATTGGTGTTTCCTCAAATAAATGACTGATTTATTGTAGCGACAATAATACTCTTACCGTTGTTTGTCGAATCGTCCAAGGTCCTCGAATTTTGTCTACGTTAATCAGTTAGAAGTATAATTAAAGCCACTGGAGAGGCTACCTTGACAAGGATAGCGTCCTGAATGCAAACTCTGGAATTATTCGTCAAGAACGGGTAAAATTTAGAATATTACCATGTTTCATAGATTCTCATTTTTCATAAATTTAGAATATTACCATCTATTTCAAATAGTACTTTCATCTGTTAAAAAAGTTAATCAAAAGTTGTGTAGCAATGAATGAGTCACGCCAACGATTTCATTTCAAAGTAATATCAGGTGTGGACTGTGCAGTGTTCATTATACGGAGACGTTCCTAAAATGTTGTGTTTGTCTATTCAGTACAGTCTCAAATGTTAATATTTCCAACCAAATTACTTATAAACAGTATATGTAAATTCAAACTTCATTTTTCTTAATTTTATCATATAATTAATTTAATTAAATCCCCATCAAAGTCAGTCTATCGAGAAAAGTAGAGGCAGCTCGTAACGGTTTCGGTGTTAGGACGTCTTAGCTTACCATACAATTAAATTTGAAATTAATCTTGAAAGTCTTCCTTTCAAAATGGTTCCAATTTCTCTTGTTAAATAGTGAATTCCATTTAAGGAATGTGCTATACGTATGAAATAAATTGTCTGCCGTGTTTTTAATTGAGTTTTTATTTTATAGCCATAATTTCTATTGGTTGTTCGTGCAAATTAAGAATTCTCCTAGAATGTCTAAAGAAACTCCTTCGGGGACGTTGAGATTTGCACCAAGAATGGCACTGCATTCGTGCGAGCTCTTCTATTTCCAAGGTCAAATCATGGCTTGTGCATAAGACTTGCCAAAATGATGCATTGTACATAACAAGAGAGATCTGAACTAGGGAATTGCGACCGAATCCGGGTTTCATCCGAATTCAGAGTCAGTCGATGCGCGTGCAGTTGAGTTTGAACTTTTATCTGCCAAATTATTTTTCGTCAGATTGAGTTACAAGATTTCTCGATATTTTCCTGCGAGGATTTTTACAATTTCTGACCAGTAAAGGCTGGGTATCACTACGTCAATAAAAGTTTCTTGATTTACATTTGGACTGGACGTGTCATATTTAACGTACAGTCAAAGTGTTTCTTAAAGATTCATAAATACACCACATACATAGTAATAGTAATACACGGTTTGAATGATCTCAGTCATAAAATCCAAAAGGATTTATCCAGACAAATTGATTGATTACACACTCGCCAATTTCCTTTGACTTATGCTTCCAAGTGTTTTCCTGTCTGTCACATTTATTTTTTGTGCCATCCGTGAAGTAAGCCGTAGAGAACTCACGAGTTTGCAAAATATCACGAGTTAGACTTAATATCTGACCTGATATTTTGCTAACTCGTGGGTTTAGAAATGCAAAATTCTATAATAACATGTCATCACTTCATATCCTAGTTAGTTACTTAGAAGTATTAAAGGCACGTTTTCGTGGCTAAAGTTTTCCAAGTAAGTTATCTGGGCTGACACTAAAGGAAGAAATCTTGGAGTAAAGAAATATTCTTATCAAGTCAGAATTTTTTAGCTTATCCAGATTGCCTAGCGGAGAGATAAAATATAATGTACATTCAGATTATTGATTTTGAGCTAAAATATTTGAATGCTCAACATGCGCCAGTATTGAAGTGTAAATACGTGTAAGAAACACGCAGTCTGGTTGTTTTTACGTATAATACCGATTATTATCTTAAAAAAATAAGATACTTAAATTAACGTAACCCTGACCCTCTGCGTACTGTGACACTAAATAGTGACGTCATATCTTGTTGGTTGGATTCACAATCCGAATCTAGCAATCTTTTGAACTTGGTCTCAAGTAGTGAAGTAGTTCATTCAGTCGTGATTTCTTGGGTAATTCAAAGGTATTAACAGCTCATGGTATAATTAGGTGAGAGCTTAGATTATACAATTTTTTTTTAATAATGTAATCTCTTCAGCAAGATACGACTATATACAATTCTATTGCCGATATTTCAAACGTTAGCATTTGTCTGGTCTAGATATTTTTTACACATTCTTCCCGGTTTCGATTTTTTTGGTATAGGAATGCATCGGGCCATAATTTACCCGCACATTTTTGGCACAATTATTTGTAGTCCAAACAAATTTTCGGTTATACATCTACTCACATACTTGTGTTTAATATTTCTGTGGTGTAAATTTTTCCGGGTAAATTCTTTTTCACATATTCTTTTTTGAATTTTCTGGGAAGGATTTTGTTTAAATTTTTTTCAACCTTTATAGTATTGATACATTTTAGACATGTTTTGCTTGAAACGATCGGGCATGATTTCTTTGGATTATTCTGAGTAGAGTGAAAATGAAAAGCCCTAATTATCCATAATGTCTTATTTTTTCTTACAAATTCAAAGATTATCACACCTGAACCTCTGGAAAACTAATCTCGACGTGTTACCTCCTTCATCTATTTTTAACCAGATTTGAGCGACATCCGAGATCGTTTTGTATTCATGAGTAGTTCCCAATGAGACAAAGATTAAAGATCATGAATAATAATAATATGGAAAGTTTTAAATACTTCAATTCTGTCAATATGAAAAATCGTTATTTTCAAAATTTCATTTTACAATCGGGCAGGGCTGATCGATACCTATTAGTGTTGGATAATACTTCCTACCGTGAATATCGTGTAACATTATTCACTCAATTTTGCTTCACAACCCATTTTTAAAAAGTGGTACAGGTAGAGTTATGATTTTTTCTCCGCTACATGTGTTACAACAAACTTATATTCAACTGACAATTGATTGGAATATTTTGTTCTAAATTATTCTCATGAATGATTTGTTATAATTTTTTTTATTTCTATTATTTTTAGGATTTTTAAGCAAGTATCCACCAAAAGCACAGAATATGACACAAACAGAGAACAATATCGGGAGAAGAAAATCGGAAACAATAGAAGATATCGACAAACAGAAAGCTTTCAACTTATCTGAACAGAAGCCAAATGGAAATTCACTGGATCAGCTGATGTGTAAGAATATGGTCACAATTAATTTGGAGACTCCCGACCCAGGAAAAGACTTTCAGTTTCAACTTCAAGACCCGTCGTCAATAAAATCATCAAAATTGGAATCCTCTGAACGCTCGGAAGAGAAAACCAAAAAGACACAGGGATGGAAAAGATTTCTCGGGCTGGGACTAGGACTCGCAGCTAGTTTGGCATTTTCATTGGCGATGCTAACAGTCAAGCTTTTATCACATTATCACCCGGGCACAATAGGTAAGAATTTTTTTGGTTTCTGGTCGACAATTGTCGACCAAAAACATATGGTCGATTCTATAATGGCACATCGCTAATATTTCTGAACAATAGGGGTTTGGAGGTTTGCTGGAATATTCATACCGTCCCTCCCTCTCATCCTATTTTACAGGCTCGGAATGAAGAAACCAGTTTTTGATCCAATTTGGCCGATTAATCAGCCAGGAAAATTAAAAATGGCAATTGCTTTATTGGTAAGTCTTAAAACAACCACAATAATTATAGTACAGATAACTAATGTCAGTAATAAAGTATATACGTATGTATACCTGACTGATTTAATGTAAGACTAATTATTCGTCACATTTCAGCAAATTTGGTTGAGACGTTATCGTCATTTTTATTTCTGTTGTTGGTTAGCTCCGAGGGATTCTGGGATGCGCCGCTATCATCCTGCAATACTATGCTATCACTTTCATGGTAAAAGTCAAAGAATTCTTTATTAATGTCATAATGTTCCATAGCCCAAACAGTTTAGTATAGTAACTAAATATAGGAATTGGCCGACGCGACAGTGATATCCTTTTCGACGCCAGTGTTCGTGAGTATCGTAGCCCGAATCTTCCTGGGAGAAAAATGTGGAGTTTTACCAGTCATTACTGCATTTTTGACATTAATCGGCGTTGTCATCATTGCGCGACCTCCGCTCATCACTGGACAACAACAGTTTGATGAACAAATTCTGGTAAGTTCATTTTAAGGTCAATTCACGTTTTAGCGGTCCTCGAATTATTTTTGATGGTTATTCAGTAGTTACTCTTAGAATTATTTTGTGTTCCGCGATAGCTGCGATTATGACGGCATCATCCTAAGGTGAGCATAGGAATCGATGTCGTCATATCTACCGCCATCGCGCAGCACATGTGAGAAAAGGACACCGCATACACCTCACAGAAAAATGTACGCCGGTGGAATTCGCTTGATTTTATACATGTCGTAAAAACTTTTGTGAAGGTCCTACCCCTGAAAGTCTAACCGTTTGGCCACTAGAAATACACAGGTGGGTGTGTGCGATGGCGTACAGTGACTTTCACCCTGGCTCTTTCTCTACATCAAAGCACTTGTGTGTTCCTAGCAGCCAAACGGTTAGACTTTTGGGAGTAGGACCTTCACAAAAGTTGTCCAGGAGCCAACGGCTACAACGTATGGCGAGACACCAAAGCGAATCTGTACCTAATTGTTCAAATTTCTACCCACTTTTTTTTCTTTGATCACAGATTGGGACAATTTTATCGTTCTCATCAATGATATTCGCGACTATCGTATTCGTCATTCTACGGTACTTGCGTGAAGTTCACTTCGCCTTGGTCACTTCCACTTTCGGGATGATCGGAATGATTGAGTGCGGGATTTTGTGCATAATCGTGTCAAGATTCGAATTTCCACATTCCGCTTTTGACTGGTTTCTGGGACTGAGCTTGGCAATCCTAACTTTCATCGGACAATCCCTAATGACAATAGCATTCAAGTTTGAAGATGCCGGGCCATTAGCGTTGACTCGTACTATGGACGTTATTTTTGCCTTTATTTGGCAATTTATCTTCCTAGGTGTTTATCCTGACCTATTTAGTTTAATTGGATCCACAATTGTGATTTCTGCAGTTGTCCTAATAGGAATCAGGAAAGGATTGAGCTCGTTACCCGAGGATAGTGGAACAAGGCGAAAGTACTGGTTCTTTCTCAAATGATACAAAATTGTGAATATTTTAGCCATTAAGTCTTATTAGTTTTGTTATTTGTTAACCGAAATCATTATTTTAATAATCATGTTCTGCCACGCAATAAAAGACATATTTTGAACGAAGTGCAGATATCTGTCATATTTTGAATTTAAATCATCGAATGAACTCAAATAGCAAAATTATTATATTTCTTTTTTCATTCTGGTGTCGAGACCAGTATTTCCCCACGACTTAAAATTTCTTGAGAAGTATTTGATATATTTTAGAGAAATTCAAAACTCCTCAAGTCATTAATCCAACCGGAAATCATTCGAGAAAACACAACTCTTTACGTCTGAATAAATTTTTATTACGCAGACAAACATAAAAAAAAGTCATCGTTAGGTGTCCGTTTCACACCGACACATGCCCGTGAATTTATATGCTGAGTTATTTCCATTAATATAAGTCAAGCTCACTGGAATCATTATTCTAATTTATTTTTGACGTTTGCGTTGGGTGAAACTTGAATTCACGCTGGGGATTAAAACAGAATGCCAAGGTATGATTGGAATTTAAGCGAATCACTATTTAAACTGAACTTTCGAATGTTGTGTATCCGCTAGTATTTATCTTTTCGCCTGACCAGTGCAATTTATAATTTGGCAATAATGAAAGAAAGGTAATAGCTCCATCAATCTTTCTAAAATAATGACCGTATTTGGAAATTCTTCCCAGATAAGTCAAAACTAGAATGTTAAAACTGGCTTGAACGGACATTGACGTTTTCTTTTTGTTTTTAAAACTTAACGATAATTGTCCAAGCAAAATAAAATTATACGTTTTCAACAAAATCAAATACGATCTCAATCAAATTTCGCTTGCAACAAGCCCAATTTTTCACACCCAGTCACACAACAAAAACTTGATACAATTTTTGTGTTTTACAATTTAATAATAATTAACACACGGTATTCATGTTTTGTCGTATTGTTTTCTGACCTTTATTTTGTTCCGGTGCAAATAACTCAAAAATTCGCAGGTTTAAAATTTAGAAATTAATAAAAATCCATTTTTCTAATTCCTCAGTAAAGTTACTCTGCCAGATCCATGCAACCTTGTGAGAGCCAAGATTCGTCGAAGTTCCACCATTTGGGATACATTCGACACTCCGATATTTGCAATTGAAAAGTCATCCGAAGCAGAAGTAACAAGAAAATCGAAAGGGTGGATGCGATATATAGGAATATTCTTTGCGATTCTTGCAAGTATCGTGTACTCATTGAGCTCGGTCGTTGTACAGACCCTACAGTCATATCATGCTCTCAATGTCAGCTCTTGGAGGTTCCAAGGAGTGCTCATTCCTAACATTTTCATTTTGACTTACTATTGGATTACCAAAAACTCCACTGTTATTAAAAGTATTACTCCGTTGAATCAACCTGAATCCAAGAGGAATCTCTTCATTCTTTTCGTAAGTACATGTAATAAATATTGCTATTTTTTTTGGTTGAAGAATTCTTATACAAAATATTGAAAATCTAGATCCGAGGAGTACTTGGAGGTTTCGGGATTGTGACTAATGTGTACTCCCTGCAATATTTAAGCGTGGCGGACGCTACAGTGATATCTTTTTCCACGCCGGTATTCGTAACCTTTCTGGCTCATTTCATTCTGGGAGAAACTTTGGGATTTGTACCCGTATTAACTTCAATTTTCACGCTTGGTGGAGTTTTCGTCATCACAAGACCCCCGGTCCTCACTGGGGGAGAAATTAGCACGGACAATTTGGTTAGTTGTCAGATAATTAGTATGTACCAGGATAACTTTTGGAAGCTGACAGAGATTTTGCATTTTAAAGACCTAGTCATTTCTTACCACGATAATTTGTGTAACCGGAATATATCACCGGGATATTCTCGAATCTCCGGAAAGGCCTATATGATTTTTTATTGTCTCGGGATTATTCTGACAAGGATAATCCCTGTCCTGTCAGTCCGCAAAAGTAAACGTTATGTAAAAATTGTACAGAGTTATCCTGGTTTGTTATTTGAATCAATTTTTAACAAATCCCGTGTTTTTTAATCCTAGATCGGAATCGGAATGTCACTAGCTTGTATGGTACTCCAGGCTTTTATATTAGTAGTAGTGAGGCTACTTAAAGGGGTACACTCTGTTCTGATCACAAGCAGTTTTGGAATCGTTGGAACAATAGTGTGTGTCACAATTTCGTTAGCGTGTGGTTTATTCGAACTACCAGCAGGGAAAAGTGACTGGATGTTTGCGATTACATTGGGAATCCTTACTTTTACTGGACAACTATTTTACACACTGGCCTTACAGGTGATATTGATGCTTGTGCCTAAGACACTTAATATTACATTAGGCATGGATTTTGAATCAATCTGGTGTTCGCTAGGAGGGTGCTTTCCTTGTCAGGTGCTATGATGTGTGGGTTAAATGTAATTTTCATAAAATTTTAGTATGAAGAAGCCGGCCCGATCTCTTTAATTCGATGCGGCGATGTCATTTTCGCATTTGTCTGGCAGTTTATTTTCTTCGGCACACAACCAGACGTATTCAGGTGAGTAGATGATGTTAAAATTTAAATGGTCAGAAAACAGTAAAGTACAATTAATTAACCATTGTCTTAAATTATAAATTACAGTGTCGTCGGAGCTGTGATAGTTATAAGCGGAGTGTTAATAATTGGACTAAGAAAATGGGTTGAAGGGTTACCTGAAGATAATCACAAGAGAAAACGATTTCGATATTTACTGGTGTGATTAGAAGAAAATTTTGAACGATACTTAAAGCTTCTTACATTTTAGTAACTGACACGGACATACAGTCCGGAAGAAAACGAATGAATATTGCTATTGATTATCGTAACTGGTGTGACGAATAGTCATTCTCTAAGTTCCGTCATGGTGTCCCGACCACTTGTTGCGACTTTATCAACTATTACCCGCATCTCTTCACACGATTTGATAAATATTTGGTCAAAGTGAAATTTTGTGCACGAATATTTATTTAGTATGAAGTAACGTAGAATGAACCCGAAAATGAAATTCGAAGTTTATAAGCTCTTGTACTTTATGTACAAATCTTGCATTTTTTATAAATCCTATTAATTAAATTAAAATCATGTAATTTATAATTATTCATTAAAGAAGCAGGTTTCGTTTGTTTAATTTCATGACTAATTGTAAGTATTCCAGTCATTCTTTTGAATCCAGAATTTATGACAAGGAAAAAGACAAATCCAACTTCCAAAATATTTTGTAAATAGTTATTATCCAATTAAATTCGATCCGGAGGGCAAATGACGAAAGCATAGTTATGTCCCGTTTTGGTCGGGTGTGATTTACTGAAACCTTTGTCTCTTGGGTCAATCAACAATTTTCCGTGTTCAATTTTTAATCGCTATGTCTGCTCAAACTGTAATTGTCTCCAAGCCCGATTCGAAAAAAAATCATCAAAAAAGTGAAAGAAGGAAAATTTCTTCGAGAAAAGTTTGCTTTGTCGCATGTGTACGTACGTAAATAAAACCTTCTAGTTAAATACGGGGTATTAATGTATTAAATTCCCAAAGAGGTTTTAAAATTGGCAGCATTACCTCGATATTTAATACATTTAGTTTAGTAATGATTTCTCATTTAGAAATGACTCATCAGCAGAGGTTGGAAATCATGATACCGAGTAAATTGTTAACTCCAGGTTGAACTTTGGACTGTAGACGTAGTATTTTGGAAAATTCCGAACAAACTGTTTAGTCGTAATCGTACGTGCTCAGACGACATTCCTAATGGTTACTTAAGTATTTGAATTTTAAATTCTGGAGTGTTTCCAGGAGTATTAGTAAACACAACTGGATTCGTTATTCAAATCTTACTTTGACGTCTTCCGCTGATTCAAGCGTGTCAATATGGGGAATATGATTGAAATGGGAAATCCAAGAAATCACTTTCAGTTGATTGCACGCACGTTGTGTTGAGTGTTATTTTAGTTAAGTTCTAGATCATTTTAATTTCTGTCATTCGCAGCAATGAGAGAAAGGTATTTGAAATTCGCATAGAATTTGATCTTCTAAGGAAATTGCTTTTCACAACGAACTAAATTGGCACAGGTTCAAGTGTTCTATGGAATATTTTTCAATTAGAGGGAACTATTCATTCATTCCTTGCTCGAAATTTTTGTGGTACTCAGTTAAAAAAATTTCGTGACCAGGACACCTGGAATTTTTAAGCATATCCCGTCTAATTTGAGTTTAACGTGAAAAGCATTCTCGTAGCTGGATATGGAAAAACTGGCTTAATTTTGATAAACTTAAACACTTCATAGCAAAGTTACCATGATTGAGCCATGCAATCTTGTGAGAGCGAAAGTCCGCCGAAGTACCCAGGTCTGGGAGGCTTTTGACATACCGATCTTTGGAATTGACGAAGATTCACCTGAGAATTTAGAACGACCGAAAGGATGGAAGCGATATATCGGGATTTCCTTCGCGATTGCTGCCAGTGTAGTTTTCTCATTGGGTGCGCTCGTTACAAAAGTCCTGCAGTCTTATCATGCTCTCAATATCAGTGCATGGAGATTCCAAGGTGTTCTCATCCCCAACATCATCATTCTGACCTATTTTGGCGCGACCAGGAACGCCAGCGTCTTTAATCATATTAGTCCTTTGAGCCAACCAGGGGCAAAGAAGAACCTGGCCATACTTTTCGTAAGTTTTTCGTACCTTGTATAACGTATCATACGTTAACTCGATGCCAGATTCTACAAAATATATATCTGACATTAATTTATCATCACTTAGGCTTGAGAGCAAGGAAGAGTAAAATGTTATGAACCGCCCTGTAGATAACCTAACCGCATTTAATTTGACAAGAACTTCCGAAGAACCCTGCTCGTGATTTTTAATACGAGAAATAGTTATTAACCACCCCAGTTGTCAACATTAGTTTACATTTCTGTATAGATTATATTTAATTTCTTT
>JAQGCA010000520.1:0-26899 GCA_034698945.1 Protaphorura quadriocellata
AGCATGTGCGCTTTCCTCTCTGGAATGAGTTGGCTTTCAATTTGGCCCAAATACAACCGTACGTAGAAGAACTGTAGGAACGGGAGGAACGTTCTAAAGCATTAGTAACACTTTATCTGGCCGAGTGATCAAGCCCGCAACATAGCGAAATAGTAAGTGGCTTCGGCTACCTGTCTCCCATTCTCCAATACTACAACGGACTGGCGTTACACCAGTTGTACAATTAGGCGAACTAGATGGAAGGATCAAGTGGAGAGGTTCCCTTGTGAATGCACCACCACCAACAGTGCAGTGGCGCCGCCCGTACGACTCGTCACTCATCGAGAACTAAAATTACCCCACTTGGTCTAACTCATGTTTCTTAACCTGTAATGCATGAATTAAATGACGAATGAACCGGAATTTAACCTCCCATTTCACAATTTCCACCCCAAATAAAATAATTAGGTAATTTTTAATAATTTCAAAAAAATATAAAAAATTCTGGCACTATAAAATTGGAAGGACGAAGGGAAGTGAGTCGCTGCTGTGACGTTAGTTTTTGTTCCGGTTGCTTTTCTGTTGCTTCACTTTCTCGCCGCTCACATTACCCGCCCGAATCCTCGTCCGCTCGGGAAGGAAAGTTCACACTCACACACCAGCTACGCACGGACTCAGATAAAGTGCTCTCGGAACCTTTTATTAGTTGACTTTTGACTGATTGATTGACAAGACTAGTGACTGAGACGAGTTCCTGACTTAGTGGTTTTAATTTGTTTGCACCGAAGGGCCATTTCGGACGAGGTCAGCTCAGAGGACAGAGGTCACTTGTGAATCTTCAACTTGAAGTGTTAAGTTTTTGGATACCGCCCGGCTTAGGAGAGAAGATTGTCCCGTCCGACGGTTCGGTTTATTTATCAGTGGATTTAATCGAAGTTTGGATTGGATGGATATCATCATCAAAGAATTTAATTTGACGAAACTAAATTACTGATTGTATCTTCAATATAAGAAGAGAAGAAGGACGGGGAATAGTAAGTTCATTCATCACAAGCACAAGTATCTCATAACACATAACATATTTTTCAGACAAATGGATTTAATTATGTTGATTAGTTAGTGACACCGTAGGTGGATTAGGTGACTAATTGAATTAACCTGATAGAAATAAGAGAGGTCATTCATTCATAGTTATGTGTTGTTAAGTTAATAAAGAACAGAGTCAGACAGTCAGAGTACAATGACAAATGACGTGGGTAGTTTAGGCAGGTAGGTTGTAGGTCATAGTTGGTCTGTTGGTCCTTCCATCACACTCGAAATTGCTTTATCCTACTCAATACCATTAATCAGTTTTTCAGTTGAGACATGCCTCGAAAATCACACGACGAAGATGTAACGTTTTTTTTAACTATTAAACAAAAATTAATCGAATATAGTGTGGACTGTGGATGTGGATCATTCATAAGTTGTGTTTTAATAATTTCGATAATTTTCTGAGTGGAGAGAGATAGAGATTAATCACAATTTAAATTGGTTTGCTGACTTGTAAACTGTGAATTAAAAAAGCAGACGGAATGAAATTTGGATTCTGAAAAGTTTAAACAGAAAAGTTACGGTTAAAAAAAATTCTTCGTGGGTTGTGGATGTGGAAGGAACGTATTATGAGAACTAATTATTTGATTGATTCTCGTTTCAATTGTAGAAAGTAGAAAGATGAAATGCGGCCGGTCTCTGGAGTTGACCTGGTGAGTGCGGCTCTTCAAACTTCCTTGTCGATTGCTCAAAAGAAGTTTAATTTGAGCAACCCAGGAAGTTTCAGCAAGAAGCAATTAAAACAAGAGAAAAGACGTGAGAATAAGTTGAAGAGAAAATTTTCACGACTGAAGGATCAAGATTCGTTGACGAAGCCACTTTTGTCAACGCCCGATTCTTCTGAGCCTCAAAACGGTGACTGGAACGATTCGTCTTTGAACGATTTTCAAATTGAGTTTGAACCCGTTGAGAACGAATTTTCAAGTTTTATCTCTAGACTAAAGGAAAAGTATATATGCCTGAATTCAAAGCGTAAAAAGGAGAAAAAAGTGAAAATAGTTCGTGATAAGAAGTTAAATAAAAAATTAAAAAACCGCTCTCGGTACAGTGATACAAAACCACTCATACCATCTTCTCCTGATACAACTGACGCTACTACTCCAGAGAAAGACGATGACGGTGATTCTGGACTCGGTTTAGAAATATTCCCTACTAATACTGTCTCTCTTCTTCAGCAACTTCGGAAGAAGAAGTTAGCCGACCGGAAAGAAAAGAGGCGGAAGAAGAAAGAGTCAGCCAAATTGGAGGCAGAGAAAAAAAAGTTACTACTATTAAAGGAACGGAAAAACGCGAAAAGAATGAAGGACATTTCAAACGGGAGTGAAAATGGGCTTTCAGAAAAAAATCAAACTCCACAGTTACCTCAACCAAAATATGTAATTTATCCTCGAGAGAACGTCGTTCAAGGATGGAAAGAAAAATATCATCATGGATGTGGATTTCATAATCTGGGGAATACTTGTTACTTAAATTCCACTCTTCAGGCTCTGTTTCACACGCCTTCTTTTGTCAATTGGCTCCTGGGTGACACGAAACATAATGCAAGCTGTCGGGCTAACAGTGAGTAGATTATATCCCCTAAACCAATTGATATTATTTTGAGCCTACGCAAGTCAAGTCATATTAGATATATTCGAACGATCATACTTTAAAGTTGATAATTAGGAAGATTGCATCGCCTCTCGTGGATCCAAATCGAATTATATTGCATTTAAGATGGAGATTGCTAAAATTTTCTACGGTAAAATGCTTGAATGTTTGCCAAATATCAATCGATATTTTTCATTTTTCGGTTGACGTATTCTATAAACCGGTTACCAATCTGAATCTATACATTAAACCAAATACCCAAATCAAATTATATGATTTTTAAAACATTGTAAGTGTAAAATGAGCTTGTATTTTGTATTATTGTAATTTCCAATGAAAATTCAATACTGTCAGATTATGATTGAGTTGAGTCAGCATTTTCAAATGGAATGACACATTTAAAAGGTAATCTGAGAATTCCATTTGCGTCGCACATGAAACATGTTGAGAGATGGTCGAGAATTTATTTTTGATTTTAATTAATGGACCCCGCATGGATGATGTGCGGAGAAATAGATAATAATTAATAATAATTATTATTATCTACTATTATAAAAAACCAGTGATTGATTTTAAATTAATTATTATTTTGAAATCGATCACTAGTTTTTAAATTAAAATAAACCAAACCAAACAGCACAGTTAATTAACTACTGGAACCCATCAATAATAATATCTATATACAATTATAATTTGAAATTCAAATGCAGATTTATAATTGCATTATATATGCTATCTGGTATTCTTTGAAGTTTTAATTCGTGATTTTCAAGAAGAATCACGAGAGTTAAATTTTAAAATAATCTAATTCTTTGCAGGTCATAGGTATCAGCAATGCTTGGTTTGTGCCATGGCCAATACTTTAAAAGAGTCCCTAAATAGAAACAATGGTGTTATTCGACCTATGCAAATACATAATAAATTGAAATGTAAGTTCAATAACACATTCTATGTTATTATACATTATGGTTGAAGTTTAATTGAATTTTTAATTTTAGCTATTTGCAAACATTTTACACACTGCCGACAAGAGGATGCTCACGAATTTTTGCGATATTTACTGGAGTCTATGGAGCGCTCTTATTTAGTAGGATACGAGTCTATGCGACTTGACAGTCGTTCTAAGGAAACCACACCTTTGGGGCAGATATTTGGTGGTTATCTCAGGACAGAAGGTTGGTTTTATTTTATTTGCTCATCATCGATTTAATTAAATCATTTACAGATTTAAAAGAATTAAAGAAGCGCGTATATATGTTCCCAATCTAATTTTTGCGTGTTCCCCCCTGTTCCTACGTGTTAAGTTACATGTAAAGTATTTTCACTGGAATGTACAAGAACTTTCCTTTTGTATCACACCGTGAAGTTTCCCATAGAACTCTTACAATTTCCACAGATTAAAATTAGAGGTTCATTTTCACAAAAATCTAATACAAGTACTACAAATTTTATCTTCTTTCCAGTTACTTGCCTCAAATGCAATTACGTGTCTACAACATTCCAACCCTTAGCAGAACTTCAATTGGACATTCGACACGTGACAACTGTGGAGGACGCAATGAATAATCATTTCAAGAAAGAAAGGTACTATTACATTATAATAATAGTACCCTAAAATTGTTACATGTTTTGGAAGATTGACCATTTTTGTTGTATTAGACTGGACAACAATGACTACAAATGTGAGAAGTGCCACCTCATGAGCCCTGCCACTAAACAATTTTCACTGGAAGTTCCCCCAATCGTACTCTGCCTTCAACTGAAACGCTTCACACTATCTGGGGGGAAAATCAGTAAGCCAGTACACTGCAACCATCGACTTAATCTGAACCGTTTTCTTCACAAATCACTTCGGGAGAACCACGCAGTAAGTTTTGAACAGAGACCCTGACCTGACCTAAAGAATACATTCTTTATGAGTCTCGTTGATTTATTAGAAATTTTTATCTATCCTTCCCAAGCACTGATGAAGTGATTGTTGTAACATTTTTTACAGAACGTTCAGTATCGACTAGCTGGATTAGTTACTCATATTGGATCTTCACCTAATTGTGGGCATTATACCGCAATAGCGGAGGCTTCCAATGGGAACTTTTACCAGTTTGATGATAGTTTTGTTCGTGCAATTTCTATTCACAATGCATTAAATACTGATGCTTATGTGATAATCTATGAAATGGAATCCACTCCACAAAATTTGAATCTGAAATTGCCAGTCAAAACGCTAAGTTCTCCTGGATTGACTACCTCGTATAAACCCGCTACTCTCAACGGACTAAAACCAAGTTCGACTATCACTAAACCTGAAAATTCATCCCCGTTTGGTCACCTAAAACTACCCAACCCATTCGTAAAAACCACCCCATCCAAACCTGTGGAAAATGGAAATGGAATACTGAAGCCCACAACGCAGGACTCTATGGCGACCCCACCGACTCGATTGCTCAACGGATATAGTTCGTCTCTTGCATCTCTCTCGTCCAAACCCAGGTGTGTAAGCCTAATTAACTGCTCATTGCTTTTAAATAGTCAATTTAATTTTAATGTATATTTTATTTTTTATATTAGAACTCCTGTGGTCTTCAATATCCAGAAGAATTCCACACTTGTAACATCTTCTTCAGGCGGTTCATCAAATCCCAAAATTTTGTTTAAGAATCCAAATTCTGTTATACCGAGTACTTCAGCGTATCTTACTAGCTCCTCTGGACTGAAGTCCTCGTCAACACAGAAAGATACAAATGGTATAAATGAATCCAACAAAACTCCAGAACGATCATCTTCCAGTGATAAAATTGAAGTTTCGAAACACCAAAAGTCACTATTTGCAAGGATGAAATCAGCAAATTCACTTTCGCAAAGTAATCCAAGGACAGAGTCCCAAGTTATGTTTGAACGTACGATGACAACTCCAGTTGTCACCAGACCTGCTTCCGCCCCAAGCGAAATGGCACCCAAGACACTGTTTACGACCACCTCACCCTCACCTGCTGTAAAATCGACCTCCCAGGTTAAAGTAAATTCGGATCGTATCTCAAAACTAGTCGCGTACGATTCTGATGATGACAGTGAGGAAAAATCCGACGCTGTAGGTGACGAAGATAATGAAGGTGAAACTCAGAGTAAGGAGGAAAAGGAAGCGGAACGGATAACGAGTGGTTCTAGCAAGAAAGTATATCCCATTTTCTCGAAATCATTAAATATAAGTAGTTGGAGCGGAACTGAGAGTGTTTTGTCTAATTCTATGGACGGTAATCGAAAGCGAAGTTTGGAGAAAAGTAAAGAAGATTTGCATAATGAAGAGCTCGACTCTGGAAAGGTAAAGGAATTATTTTAGAATTCAGATTCAGCGATTGACTATGTTTTTCTAAATTATATTTTTAATAAAATTGTTTAGGTGAAGAAGTCAAGAAACAGTTCGAATTCAAGGTCCAAGTCTAGATCACCAAATCGAGACAATTCTGGCAGCAGTAGTGGGACCAATAAATTCCAGCGATATGAAGACAATCGACGTTCTATAGGTGAACAAATGCAATCGCTTCAACAACGTCATACTTCATCTGTACCTGCGTCGACAACATCCACATCATTTACAAAACCTCAAAATGGATATAAAAATCATAACAAGTCAGATAATTATCGTCGAACCAATGATGACACGTTTGAAGGGAACGGGAGTAGCAGCAGTTCAAGTAATAGTAAGGTTGACTATTTTTCCAAAAAAGGATACCACTACAAGCAAAACTACGGCTACAATGTCCCCAAAAAATACGCTAACCAGCAAAATTCGAGTTATTACAATTCATCCTCCAATTATTCCAACAGGGGACAATATAATAACCATAGGAGTTATCAAAGTAACTCAAATGGTTGGAAAAATAATAATGGAAGGAATGGTAGAGGTGGTGGGTATGGTGGAAATGGAAATGGATACAGTAACTATGGAAGGGGTCGGTAGGGGCACGACTCGATTTATAGTCACCAGCTGTGTTTGTTTATTTTACTGAGGTTGAGATGTAATTTGTAAAAGAAATACGACACTTCAGTAAAGTCACGTCATGTCAACTAATTATTAGCTTGTTATATTGTTATTTTCTATTATTCTTTGGGAATTTCTAAACTAATGTTGGAATTCACGGATCCGGGAAGACCACAAATTATTTTCCATATTTCCTTTAAAATTATTAGTTCGTAAAATACGAACAGAAATTTTCCGAGTGAGTTGGGGCTTCCTTGTTAGTTTTAGTTTGTTTTAATTCCGCCATTATTTTCATTCGCGACATCAGTTATTGCTGCTCAATTAGTATATATTTACTATTCCGGCGGGGTCAAAGTCAGCTAATTTGATTGCATTACTTATTAAAGAATTTAACGTTTTAATAATCTACGAAAAAAAGAACTGCTCTACTTCGCTTGTTAGTCACAGACTACCAGTTTCTCTTCGAAATATTTGAACTGGGTTTGTAAATTAATTTTAAAGGAGCCCAGTTATAAATAAGGGTGTCATTTAGTTATTAATGCCAAGTGAGTGATGCACGTCGTACCTCTCACGAAGAGATATACTCTCGGAGTTTTCAGATGTGCTTTGCAATACCGGCGGTTAGACGTCACTTCGACGCATTTTACCTTAGAGTGATTTCATAACCGACGCCTTTGGGTGTTACAATTGAAATAGGCCGAACACGATTAAGAGTACAACAGTATAAGTGTGCTCACACATCTTACACCTCTTTCATCTTATCTTCAGGTTTTTTTAGTGTCAGGGAGATTTTACGTCTTTAGCCTCTTGTTAAGGTCTGAAGTGTGAACGCGATTCCTACTAGTTATATTCTAGATAGACCAATAAAAAAAGAATTTGAAGTAAAAGATTTGACTGAGAATTAGCAGATGTACGTAGTGTGTACGTCTTTGATTAATTTTAATGGCTGGCTTGGCTATTTTTGTAATTTACTTTGGCGTGATTAGAAAAATAGCAAAGAAAAACTGACATCGCCTCAAGAGTTTTCTCAGCGCTATGATTGTTGATATGTGAATATATATATAATGCAAACCTAAATTATTGCACTTGTACTTGATACATTTGCGGTTAATTTGTCCAAGTAAATGACTGATAATTTGATCATGTGTAATTAATAATATTAACTAGATCATTTGGTGCGCTCCGTGCGTTTATATCAGCCGTACATTAGTAAACACGTAAATTGTTATAACATCATTATAGTTAATTAGATTCCAATGTACGTGAACATTTGGTTGGCGAGAAATTCGTATGTCCTTTTTTATACTCTAACTCTGAGAAATCAAAAAATCAATTAAAAAAAGATTCGTCGAAATAAGACGAAATAAATGGATAAACTTGAATTGGACTTGTAAAGTTTTTTTCTTTTATTTACACGAATCATTTCATATCACACAATTTCCTGTTTGATAAACAGAGACAAAATTATTTATTTCAATTTTCTGTGATCCTCGTCCATTTTGAATGTTACATAAAATAAATTATGAAAGTAAAAATTGTGTGTGGAAGGAATTCCTACAATTAACCCAGTGCCCTACGATAATTACCAGTCGATAATCCTATGAAACTGGGCAACTGGGCTACAAATTGGATGATTATCAAAAGTACAAACAATTATCGCAATCACTACATATATAAAAGGTGATAATTATCCGATTATTACGGTTGTATAATTAACACGTTTGATAATCATCAGTTAGGTAGGACAGTTAGGCGCGTCCGTGGCGGGTGCTTCTGCCTCGGTTGCTGGTCCCAATACGCCCATATCCTGGGCAGCTCCGAGAATGTTTTTCGTAGCATGAAGATTGTGCCTTGATTTCACCAATGCTGACGATTTGGGGGCACTCCGTGAACGTCTTGAAGGATCGATTGCTCTGTCTGGAAAAATAAAAATAAATCTTGAAGAAAATATCTTGAGAAAAGCTGATAGGAAAAGTCGGTGTTCTTCGAGAATGAAATCGATACCATTATAGCAGACCGCACCACGTATTTGTTTTGTATACAAACACGGGGATTTTCCTGATAGGATTTGCCCGTTATTGAACCATCGAACTTTCGTAAACAATTTTGGCCTGAAACTCCAAATGTTTTGGTGACCAACCCGACTAACAAAGGTATACAGGGTAGTTCGACTCTGTCCGCCATGACTTGAACCCTGACCGGTGCTAAAGTAAAAGCGCTAAAGTTACCCGAACCTCATCGTGCACCCATTATCTACTTCTCACACAATGTACACAATTCAGTAGAATTTTTTTTTCCGAAAAATATTCCATGAAAATAGGGACCCTTTGAACTGAAGAAAACTTTGAAAAACATGAACACACAGTATTTCGAAAGAATCATATTCACTTAGAAATTCCGTCAGATTTTTAAAATAAGAAAGTATAGATCAAGTTCCGTATGAATAGTTTCAGATTAACTGTCATATGTAATACTAATAGAAAAGTTAGGTCTATGAGAATAAATTAGAAATATAAAACTGTAATTTTTGGACTTACAAATTGGATCAGAATCATAGTATTGATATTGACTCCTCGCCCACGTCAATGTAATCAGAAGAGCAATGAAGAGAAGTATGACGGAAAAATGTTTCATGTTGAATGCGTAAATTGAATAACTCTTTAGCTGCACTATTTAATTCTTGATCGTAATCAGAAGTTCTAAATTGTCTCAAGTGCAAACTGGGAAGAATTGAGGGACAATTTCCGGCTGCTAAATTTATACTTTTTTGGGATCACCGCGTGGCCAATGTGTTTGCACTTAGATTAGGGGAACAAGTTTTATCATGAAGTGAGTTCGGTCCAATTAGCTAATTAATTAATCGCTGTGAAGTACATCTCTCTTGCTGATTTTTTTCATTCAAGTTCATGTCTGCGTATTCAATTGGCAAAGGCAGAGATGACGCCATTGAAAGAAATATCGTTCAAAGAAATCAACGTTAATTGTTTATTAATTGGATTATCTGAAACTATAATTGAGTTGTAAGGATGTGGTTTTGCCTTCTGCCATGCCACTCTATTATACATCTGATGCACGTAACATAATCAGAATGCGGATTCGGAGTCATCATGCGCATCCACATCATTATGACGATTCTAAGTTCTAACCACAATAACGCCTCGATTTCATTAAGACAAAAGCTTGTCAGTAGTGTCAGTTCAATATTTTCGTCAAGATTTATAATCAAATTGTTCTTTGACCTCAAAAATTAACGACAAACTCATTAAGTAATTAACGCCTGTGGTGACTGCCTGATTAACCGGGTTTCCTAGATGCATTGCTAAAGCATAGCGAAATTTCTTAAGTAGTACAGAGCGCGCCGAACGCGGGCATTACATACTACGACTACAGAGGGTAAAAATATGTACAGGGTGGTCCATTTTGTCCGTCCTCTTAAAGATTTCAGCTGAACCCAGTGATTGATCGAAACTCCAAGGTAGCCTTTCTAATTTCGAAGCGAATAATATATCGTACTTAATTTCCCTATCGTACTCAAGATTACGTGGGCTATTTCTTCACGATATGCGTTGCGCGCACTGGCGCTGCACTGGTCCGCAAAAGTATTTATATTATTTTTAATACTCCCTGTATGCACCTTATCCCATAACACACCGCAAGGAAGCAAGGAAGGGATAGGGAACCCATACCATAACCGAAATGCGGGGATGCGGGGAATCCTTTTTCGGGGTTTTAAGAGTGAAAAATTACCAAAACACAACCAAAACCTACGTAATCTGACAATTTTTGACAATGCAGTGCTGAGATCTCCACGAAATTCCAGTCAAAATGAATTCTAACATTCTAAATAAAAAATAAAATGAACTACTTTCATTTATTGCAACTCCTAAACTCGGCAGTACCGGCCCACACCTTATGGGACACGCTGTAAATTAATGACTATTCTAAAGAAAAATTGTCGGATTCTATTTCTCTCATTTCGTCTGAATTAAAAAGCAAGGAGAAGAGTGTATGATTATTGTCGTAAAGAATATCAACTTGTGACCAGAGGGAATGCATCATGAAGATGCAGCAAGGTTGCTCACACATAATACTTAAACCGTACAGGATTGGAAAATGTTGGAAATATTTCAACTTTCACAACGGGGACCAGGAAGACCTCAGGATTTTTCCAATCAAGTTTTCGAAGATAGGCAAAAAGGAAGACTTCAATTGTGCGGACGAATTTTGACGAGAACCCACTGCGTATGCCAATGCATTGAGAAAATTGGGTGCCGGGTCCAGGTCCTGGTAAGTGATTACTTTCCCTTGCGACTGCGAGACCAGGCGTAGGGCTTTATTTTCAACGCCGTCCTGTATAGGGTTTCTTGTTCAAAATTACGGTCTGAATTATCGACCCTTAAAATTTTCAGTCAATTTATGTTTAAATCCTTGTTAAAAATTAATCGCACGAAATTTGACGTGTAGCAACGGCAATAAAATTGCTGTGGAAGAACTGAGAAGTGGAAGTCTAGCCCAGCCGCCCGGCCCGCTCTTGAGAAAATTCACCCGACTCGGCAAAACCGAAGAGAAAATGATGCAATGCAAGAAACGTTTCAACTTTCAAAACTAGTTGCACAATTTATTCTGTCTCATAAATAAAAATCACTTTTATACGCACACCAAACAATTTTCTAAGGTAAGAATTGCGCTAGTCTGCTAAAATCATGCATTGTGATATTGCACGGTCCCTCTGTTCTTAAAATATGGTGGGAATTTCGCTTTGGCGAGGGTCTAATGTCTCGGGGAGACTTAGCATGCTAGTTGTTTTGAAGCGGTCTTTCTCCACTGGAATTTCCCACTCAGTTATCATACTCATTATGCTTAAATGCCTTGGAGTATCACTTAAATGAAGAAACCAAACCTACTAAAGTAAACCACCACTACTAAAATTGCCTTCCTTTGACCAAATCGAAGGCAAACGCTTTCCCTATAATCGAAATGATGTTTCACCTTGCCTTGCCTACGAATATCATTTAAAGAATGTATAAAAATCAGATGGGTATTTGTAATTTTAAAATTGCAAAACGTTAAAATATACATTGTTTGTGCTAAACAAAACTAATTAAAGCCGCCATGCCTGGTATGACCGTGACCAAAAAACGACACAAAATCTACCGTGGATGGCGGGGATTCGTAATGCGAATGTGGCTGCTCAGGTGGGAACGGTTGAGGTAGAGGAATATGGAACATTGTGGCAGGTGGATTTTGTGTTAAATGGTAATGATTAAGGCTGGAAGGAATCATAACACATTCAGCTTCCTCCAAATTATTTTCGGGTACATTTTCTTCTTGTACAGGTTCTTCTACTGGGAATTCGGGTTGAGGTCGAACACGGTATTTCGTTCCCTTAACACGTGGCGGTCGGTCACATCCTCTTTGGTCAAGGCTGTGATTTTCTTTGTGCTTCTTTAACGTGCCACATTGTGTGAAAGATGCTCCACAAATGTCACACATGTAGGGTTTTTCCCCTATAAGAATAAATCACGAACATCTGATTCACACTCGAAACGCAATAAAAATAAAATGGATCAGTTGTCGTGTCAGGTACCTGTATGAACTCTCCGATGTCTGACTAAGGTATACCGTCTGAAAAATTTGAGATCACAATCCGGGCACTGATGAGATCTTACCCCACGGTGAATCGCTTCATGACTTCTTAGGTCACTTAATCCTACGAAAGCTCTGTCGCACAATTGACATTTATATGGTCGCTCACCCCGGTGTCCTCTCATGTGTTTTTTGTAGTTTCCTGGAAGTCATGCAGGAATTAAGGCATTGTCAACAAAACTATTCAATTCGATAGCTAAACTGTATACTATAACAATAATACAGTACCTGACGTGTAAAATCCCTTCCCGCATTCAGCACACAAGAATCTTTTCAAACCACGATGAACTGCTGCACGATGCTGAATTAAAGTTGAATTCTGTGTGAAAGTTCTCTCACATTCAGGACAAGCGAATGGTCGAAGGCCTTTGCAACCAATGATGTGTCGTTCTAGGTACTTCTTATGTGCAAATTTCTTTTTACAGTCCGGGCACTCGAACAACTCTTTCTCTATAAATCAGATTAACATTAAAAACAGATAGATTAATCGAAGTTCAGATACAAAATAAGTTCGAAACAATATTATTGCTTTCCGGTAATCCCAATTATCTTTTTTCCGTACCTTTTCCGTCTTCCCCAACCTCGTTCTCAGTCACACCGTGGGTGACTCTAATGTGATAATTTAGTTTCTCTTTCTTCGAATATGAAGAGTCACAAGATGGGCATTGGTGCTTCACTGGGACTGTTGGAGCCGAGTGTTTCGCAATATGTCTCAATGCTAATCGTCTGTTGCTAAAAACTTCCTCGCATTGATCACATGGGAATTCCGTCGCTGTCTTCTCAAACTGTGATCGTCGTTTGGGTTGTGTTTCATCCCCACCTGTGATATATTCAATTGTCAAAAAGGTGTTCGAATTCGGAATTGTCAAATGTTGTGAGTTCACACTTGCACGGTACATTTGAGTTTCCGATATTGCCGAAATTCGGATATTAACTTCTTACCTTCAGTGTGGTCTTTTCTGACATGAACCGCCAACTTATCTTGTCTAGAAAATGACTTATCACACTCCGTACATTTGTACGGACGTTCCCCTGTGTGTAATCGGAAATGTCGAATTAAATCACGTCGATTTCCAAAAGGTTTCGCACACGCTGAGCAATGGAACTTGTTAGTGACGGGATCTTTTGGAGTCGAATAAATATCATCCGGTACCGAACCACCTAAAGTTAAGGTAAAATTAGAATAAATGTTTAAAAAAAAGACACAGAAATAGTGAAGTTCAATTCGCAAAGAAATATATAAAAAAATTAAAACAAGAAAAGATATCATTACTTACTAAGTTTTATAATTTCCTGAGTTTTTCTATTTCTGGGCCCTGCCCTCGTCGTCGCCCTAACTTCTTCGGCAGGAGGGTTTTTCCTGGGTCTCCCACGACCACGCTTTACCGCTGGTGCAGGTATGGGATCATAGTCCGGATCAGAATCATTTTCTGAAACATAAAATAACGCCAATTACATACATCTCCAAACAAAGTTTTTGACGATGAGCCGAAGGAATCTCGGAAGAAAATTGCGACATCAAATTCTTAGTTATGAAATCATAACTTCGCTAAGTGAACACCAATGTGTACAACAGGTGCAACGTCAACAAGAAATATTAGTTATACAGATTAGACTGTAAACAAGACTAGACTTATGTAGTTGTAGTCCATCTAACTTACCGAAATTGTCCAAATCATCTTCTTGGTCCTCTGACTTTTGAAAGACAGATTTTAAAGTTAACTTTTCTGTAGCAGTAGTATTGACAATTTCCGCTTTCCCGCCGTGTTTCTTAGAGATGTGTTGACTTAGCTGGTCTCTCCTAATAAATTTCATCTGACAAGCCCCACATGTGTAAGGCTTCTCACCCGTGTGAATCCGATAATGTCTTGCAGCTGGAAGGAAAAAAATAATTGTTGTCCCGAAAATATAGCTGCAGCTGTAATTTAACAATCATTTCAATAAGTTTCTTCACAATTACCATCTTTTTTATTACTAAACTCCTTGGGACAGACAAGGCATGGGAACTTTTTTGTGATGGGGTTTCTCTCAAACGAGACGGCTTTCACTGGTGATATGCAACTCATGCCTGTAGTTAATAAAAACATGAATTTAATTTATTTCCTAAACCATAAATTAAAGGTAAGAATTAAAATTATGTCGCAACCTTCCTGACATTGCTCCTGGTCCATATCGTCGTCGTCCATTGACGAAGCCAAAGTCATGCTAGATTTTGGATCCCGCATATCTGGTAAAATAAATCTTGGCGAATTTCTTCGTCGCTTTCGATTTGTATTAGAAGTGACTGAAGGTTTCATATCTTGCAAGTCGGAGTTGTTGTCTCGGATATCTTCACCGCTCGAATCGGCTGAAAACAGACAATTTTGAAATAGAAATGGTAAGGGAATTTTAGAATTCCGGGGATTTAGGTAGAAATAAAACAATGTTTAATCCTGTCACGGGCTTAATAAATGCGCCTGATGGTCGATAAAATATTTCAGAAAGGTAAGAAAGACAAGACCAAATCTATAAAACTTCAACCGATTCATCTGATTTTTCTTTGAAACTAGTCAGAATCATACTATACTAAATGATACTTAATAAAATATGACTGAAATGACTGAATTGCAATTCAGCTGTTACGACCAATCCAAACTAACAGAAAATTGTTTTAAAGTTGTCTCCAATTTTCCAATTTTTCTCTGAATTCCAATTCAGGTTTGAGAAAGTCGGGGTGATCAACCGGACCGGACTACTATTAGGACTTAAGAGTACACAATACTCTTTTTGAGTCTCAAAACTATCCACTTTTAACCCCCCTTTTTAGTGATTTTCCTAAAAATATCGATTCTGACCCCCCTATTCGAGATTTCTATACTCCTAGCCAATCTTGAAAAGGTGGTCACCCTGGAGAAGGTCACACTGACCATGTACTACTGTATTGTACCTTCCAATTTGTGTTAAATGCTATTGACTTCGGGTAGGTCTGCTGCATTAGATTTCAATTCCATTTTTTTAATCAGTGATCTCCCATCTTATGATTCCAAGATTCATCACTATTCTCACTATTGATTAGTTGTCTATTTGGGAAGGAGTCACAATTAATGTTACGCTATCGCTAATATTAGTGCAGCCTTAAATAGTAATGTACTTGAACTAAAAACAAATCAGTCAGACATCATAATTCTTGGTTCTCCTTCAATATTAAGAAAGTTAGGTACAATGAATTGAATTAATATTGTTTGACATACTGCTAAAAGTACAAAAGCATTAGGCTTTCATTTTAATAGTATGCTTCTGTATACGCATCCGTCCTTGTTCCGTTTCTGAAGCAAACAAACTGACTTACCAACTTCGTCTTCATATTCGACATTTGGGGGTTCCCATGAATCTCCATTTTCATTCTCTTCCACAAGAATTACTTGAACACCAGCTTTTCCTGTTTTTAACGGCCGACCTAGTTTTGCAGCCTGGAGACTTCGCTTTTCCTGGAAGTTTCTGTACGCTGAAAAAAAATAAGAACAATACTTGTCAATTAAAAATTCCAAATTGTTCCGGAACATGTTTACGGTATCACCTTCCCAATTTCCTAGTGGTTAGTCTGGTTCATAACCTTACTCGCTTCTACAGTAGAATCTTGGGGTTATGGGGTTCCCACAAAATGGTGAGATATACATTTAATACATAGGTAACTTTATTTAGGATTATATAAGTATTTATATTAACTACAGTTTACATTACAATACGTGGGAAGGGATTATCGTAGGAATATGGAAGGCTTCAAATTGAATTTTGTCCGTCGTATTTTCTGTATTATTAACAATTTCAACGTTATGTCAGGCTGTAATCACTCACTGTAGTAAAGGCTTATGAACCACCCAGTACAATCAATATTTCATGAAAAGAAGAGTTTCAACGTACAATTTGTTTCATCATTTCTGAACCCTGTCCATGAAATAAGACTTTCCAGTTCCCTGTACATTAGATTCAATCGTCCATCCAAAAGATCCATTCTGCCCCTTAATTTGACCATTTCTTTTTGAACTTCATCAGTTATCGCAGTCGTAGCTTCCCTGGCTGCTTGATGCAAAGCCAATTCGTCATTGTTCACCCGTATTACTTCTGCATCTGATTTTTCCTTGTCTTGAATTCGTGTTTGCAGTAGACAGAGACGTCCTCGTAATTCACCGATTTCTCTTTTCCAAGGGTCATCAGTTGTCCCTGTTCTTCCACTACCACTTGGTGATAAAATTGTCAAGACATTGGCCGCAGTCGTCATTGGGCCACCCTGTATGTGTGCCCCTTGCAGATCGTCCAGATGATATTTGTCCGTCGACATTTCGGTTTTTCACTTTGATAAAGTCCGAAATGAACACAAGCTGGAATTTAAAGAGACGTCACTGACGAATTCGAAAGTGTGAAGTGTGTGGAGAGAAAGGAAAGGTGATAAATTGACTGGACGAGAGTTGGAGTTGAATTGGATGAAAGTCAAGCCCTTTTCTCCGTGTCTCCCCCGAGCCCCGACGAGTTGAGGTTGAGGTGAGGTGGGGCTCACTCTGCAGTTACGGCGCTATGTTTTGTATACAAATTCAACTCCATGTACTTCAACATTGCAGGAATGCTCATGCCAGTCTTACCTTGCCCCGACTCTCAATCTTCAGTTTGTTTGTTTGTTTTTATTTTTGACTGCTAACCCCCTCTTCCACGCATCTCAAGAATACATGTTCTCATGCATGTCGATCTGCGTTGTAGTAGGACCACCCCCTTTGTAAGACCAGAACCAAGACTTACGTTGTAGACTCAATAGTACAGTATAGTAGTAAAAATGACACCCATTGTAAGACCAGTACTTGCTAGACAGCCTGGCCTACCTTGCCTTGTAAGGCCAGTAGTAAAACTACTGTGCATGGTTGTAAGACCTGTAGTAAAAATCACCCCCATTGTAAGACCTGTAGTAAAATGGCCTCTATTGTAGGCTCAGTAGTTATAAACTGCCTTCCTCGTAAGGCCGTCAGTAAAACCACTCCCATTGTCCCATATACCATAGACCATAGCTCTATTTTAGGTTCAGTAGTTATCAGACTCCCTTCCCTTGTAAAGTGGCGATTACACTTGGCAGCAAATATCTGCAATTCTTCTGGAATTCATCTACAGTTATTTAAAAAAAATCGTCATGTACAGGAACAATCACACACATGGCAGTTTAATCGTTTGCAAACAAATGTCTGTGAAGTGGCGATTCCGCATGGCAGCAAGTGTCTGAAAATTATCTGCAAATTAATGCCTGCTTCTAATTTGCAGAAACAATTGCAGCTCTCATGCTAACATCAAAATTTCCTGGCATACTATGTAATTGATAATATGGGAGTATGTGATTGCTCCTGCTCTGCATTAATTGCAGAATTGCGGGTCATGAGCTGCCATATGGAATCGCCACTTAAAATAACCGTGCAAGCTTACTACAGAAAAAATAGTTTTGCTAATTGGAAATGTAAAAACATGTTCTGAAATTAATTTTAATTTGCGCACATTTTTATTTACACGAAAGTTTTTATCACATATTTAATTTGTGCACATATATATTCGCACGACAGGTTTTATTAAATTTTTAATTTACGTTTCTTTTTTAAGATTAGTGTTGTAATAAGGCAAAATCAATTATTTCCCGATGTAATGCTCCCCGTATGGGTTAATTCCTCCAGGATTGTTCTGGAACAGAAACTCCGCCTGGGAAAGTATCAATATAATGAATTGTTTCTAAATCATACTACTTTAATAACGTTTCTTACAAGGAAATCGATTGGATCATCCGGACGTGCCCGGGTAACATCGATGAGTCCTTTGGTTAGAGTTGGCACAATATGGGCCATCAAATAATGGCGTAATGGAATCAAAGCGGATTCCTCTCTCTCAAATTCTTCTCTCTTCACTTTGGCCAATTTCTCCATCTATTTAATTGAATCGAATGTTAAATTAGAATAAAAAACTTGACTACAACTACCCTGTCTAATTTCTATGCTTAATTGTATTTTGATTGCGGTGTATGGAATATTCCTACACCGCAATTAATATTCGACCTACTTATTTTATGTCCGAATTACGAATTTTTGGTAATATCTGACCGAACAACTCGGACGAGAGAATATTTATACACCACGACAGTCTTAATTACCCAATGTTGAATATTTCTCCTTCTATCTTCCAACTCTCGACTTTCAAGCAGAGCGAGGTCTTCTTTCTCCTGATTATCCAAAATAACTCGTTCAAATTGTTGAGCATTTTTTAACGCCTCTTCTTCTTCCTTAGAAATTCCTGTGAATTTTAAGTCAAAATGTTGAAAATGTATTAAGGCTTACTTTTATTTATATGTACTAATTGTACCGTAGTTCCGAGGCTTGCCCATCAAGCCAGAAATAAAAGTTACAGTGTTTAACATCATGTGACTATTGTCCGCTGCAACATCGATGGGGAAATAAATAATTTCCTGTTCATCCAAATAAGCTTGGAAAGAAGTGTCATAATCTGTCATTTTCTTCCGGTAAGTGGCCAAAGCTCGAGCAAAAGCTTTCTCCAAATGCCGGTCGTCCAACTGAACAAGAGGAACAGTAGCCAGTCGTTCTTTCAGAAAGTCATCTTGAGCCTCAAAGATGAAGACGCGATCTGTTCGAACAATAAATATTTTCAGAAATTATTGCGAAACCACACCCAAGATCACCTGGCTGAGACGGCCGTATCTTGTGATGGCGATAATCGGCTGTACCATGTTGCATTCCCCTTAAATACCTAACAAATAGATACCATATAAAGAAGAAATTATTGTTACCTGAACGTAGTCGCCAGTGGCAGGTTCACTGAATCTCTATTATAACGATTCTTACGATAAAAACTTGAGAACTTTAACGTACCAGGCAAAAGTCTGGCGTCCAAATCATCTCGGCCGTCTTCACCAGGATCTTCGTCTAAATACTCCCCAGCATCTTCCCCCGCTTGAAACAAGGCTTTTGCTTGCTCCGCATTTTCTGGAAAATCATCCAGAACGAAACCCTGATTTTGGCATGGGTTGGACAAAAGTCGATAGCGATAGAGCCTATGAACCGATTATACCATTAATTTAATACAAAAACTAATGCTTGTGAAGACAGTGTACACACTTAATAATTATGTCATCGGTTAAAATTCCATTCTCAGCTTCACTCTCGTCAACTTCAGCCAAAAGTTCTTTGGCACGCGACCTCGCCTTTTCCTCAAGTCCAGTATTCAATCCAGCAATATCTGGTTCTGAGGAATCGCCCGCAATGTCTCGCTAAAATATAAAATCCGAATTCCATGCGTTTATTAAAGCAATCCGTTAACGAATCTCCGTTGCATTTAGTAACTAACCAAAAGTTCTCGAGTGGATGAAATCAATTCCTGTTTAGTAAAATGATGAAGGCGATACATATCTGAGATTTGTCTAGCCACAGTTGATTTACCGCTGCCAGGCGGTCCCACGATTACTATTTTCAAGGGCTAAAGAGGATAACAACACAGTTAAGCATAGTAATTTGATAAACCATGTTTCCGACTCACCAAAAGATTCCTCGTTCTACGATACTCAGATGCCATTTTTCTTATAATTGACGGTAGTCCGTTCTCAGCTGCCCAATCAATTACAAAATTCTCCTTACAAAAGGTAGTCTCGATTTTCAAATCCAACAGTAATTGGTCGGCTTGAAACATCTAAACCGATAAAATAAGATAAACCACAAGAAAGGGTAGAAATTTTAAGGTAGAAAATAAAACTTGCCGTTATTTGCTTGTTCAAATAAATGTCTTCGAGTGGAATTCGTGTGATTCGACCAGTTCCCAGTATATCACTGATGGCCTAAATAATATTTCAACGGTACATTAAGTATTACACCATAGGCGGAAGATAGAGATGTACCGAACATTCGGTTACTATTCGGCCGCCGGACTATTCGGCCAAACGAATACTTCGCTCTAAATCCATCAGGGGCTTCAACTTCGGACTGGTTTGTTGATAGAAATTCCTTTGAAGAATATGGTCAATCGAATTCGGTATTCGGTCAACGGTAGAGTAGCCGAATATTCTTTAATTAGACTATAATATTTAAAAATAAGTCCAATTACTTTAACAACTTGATCCTGTTGTGGAATGACTGGATCAACGGCTATGATGTAGCGCTGCTTTCTTGGAGTTAAATCCATGACGTGTTGGATAATACTAAATCATCACAAAATTGACTCAGACAAATGCTCCTACCCAATTTAAGACATTTGAACTCACCTAGCCAAATCCTTAATGTAAATGGTTGGAATAAAGTTCTTTCCATTTCCATAAATTGGAAGGTGTTTGCTGTTGTGCCACGCACCCTTGAACCAATGATGGAGAGGATCTTCAGCCCCACCGTAAACAACTCCAGCTCCAATCACGTAAGCTTTGACCATTCCTTTTGTCTGTATAGTAAAAGAAATATGCCATAAAGTCATTTTCGTAATTTCTACAATTATCAGGCTTCATTATTATTGCTGTCAAAATCTGTTAAAATAAGTTTTTAGAATATTGGAATAACTAAGAAACTAAAAATGTTACAGAAAAATAAAATTACCATTTTCCCGCTAGCAACAACATATCGCTCCAGGAGTTGAAGCTCTCGATACAATGGTTTAGTGCGACGACGCCGATAGTCATCTTCTGATAAAGGAGCGTCGTCATCGTCCTGTATAATTAAATGCTTTCCGATTGTCTGGCTGATGAATATATAACATTAGTTCGTTTATCTTTACCGGGTCATTGCTACGAAGAGTGTGAGACCAGGAATGCAAAGTTGTGATGAGAATAAAGGTTCTCTTGGTTCGAAAAGTTGGTGCTTTCTCCCTGAGAACTAGAAAAAATGATAATTCCTTTCAATTACTAAGTATTCTTAAAAACACTGACTCTGAAAAGTCTACTTACCATCGACAATGTTACGAATCTCATTGTATCTGTCACGAGTGTAATTGTGAGTGATATCGTAGATAATAACACTACATTTAAGGAGTTCCTTCATGTAGGCATCGTAATCATCAGATTTCATGATTGCCCAAAGGAAAGATAAAACATCACTGCTCTTCTTTTCGCTCAAAGTTCCAAGAATTTTCCACTTCTTTGGGAATGACCCTCGGGGAGTTTCATCTTCTCCGGACTCTCCATCAACTTCATCGTCTAAATCATCATCATTTCCTTCGGTCTTAGTAGCTCCGACCACACGTTCACTTAAGAACTTGACAAAGTGAATACATAATTTATTAGCAACACATGCGAGTCGTACTCGTAACTTGATAATATAGCTGGTTAGATTTAGTTTAAATCCAAATATATTACTTGTCCAATGTATTTGCCAATGTAAGTGTCCGCATCATTTATAAGAACTGATTCAGTATCAACAAAATCCTTGTGTTTGTCCAGTGGGAATACAACAGTTCCAATGGCGAATCCTTCACTCTCATCTCCAGACCCAGCAAATGCTTCCTCACCGTCCGACTCATAAATGGGGTCCATTTTACACGCAGAAACCACGCAAATTCTAATCTGAACTGAACTGGAGTCAAAGTATTTCGTGTATCGGAATTATTCTCTTCTTACCTCCGAAAAAAATACTAGATTGCATTGAATGGTTCAATCAACAAATCAACTACAAACTAACCCGTTGCCAAATCGATTTGAAGTCAAACTACAATCAAAAATTAAATCGAAAAAAATCGCTGTTATTCGAATTGCTTAAAATTCTGAAATATTTTATTCTGTGTAAAATACTTCCGTCATTATACAATTCTAAACATTTGTGAGCAATAGAGCTAGTCACAAACTTATAAAAATACTTAAGGCTGAAATCAACTTATCAATTCTGAGAGCATTTATGAGCGAATAGTTCATTGAATTATTTTGAGGACTTCGCCGAAATACTAGTATTTTCTACTCCATCTAAATGAGCATATAATTTGAAAGTTGGGGGAAGTGCTCTCAAGTCCTTCTTTTCCGTCTTCAATCTCCAGAGGGCTAAGAGGTTGGGCTGTGAGATTGTGTCCATATCGTCAGAACCACCGTGAATCACAGTTGTCATTGGTGTAGGCGAAGCTGGAGAGTCAGCAATAACAGCTTTCATTCTATAAAAATGAGAACGAATGAATTATAAAGGTTTCCTTTATGATTCGGTAGTACTTATCTTCTGCTACCTAGTTGAAGATAAGTACTTCTGAATGATAGGTCAGGTGACCCTACAGGGAGACCTTCTTTAAGTCGAGTGGATATACAGTATTTTGACAGCCTTAAGGCGAAAGTCAATGTCGGAGTATCGATTGTCTTTGTACAGAGAGGACATTCTGTAGCCCCTCATTACGACTGCAATTGAATTCCACATTAAATTGGATGGATATAAATTGAACGGAGTAATAATTTCCATTCGGCGTTGAACATCGACACCGACAATTCTACAAGGCAGGAGAGTAGCACGTACGTTTCTTTACTCCTACCTTTTGAAATGAAACGCCAGCCCAGTTTAACGGATGACCCCAAAAACTGGGCCTGACCTTGTCTGGTTCGGTGTCAACAAAAATGCCCTCTTATAAAAATAGTGCATTTGATACACTTAGGCGACTTAGGTCCACACATCGACATTTTGAAGAATGATTAGGAAAATATCAAATTCTTACGACTTAGAATCAGCAGCATCATTCCCTTTCTCTTTGTCCAATTTTGTGAAGGATTTGCTATCGTTCCGCCGACTTTCCATAAAACACTCCAAAACTTTATGATGAGCCTCAGAGTGCAGATTAGTGCGGATAAAATTCTCTACTTCATTGTACACTGTTCTCCATTGCTCATCCCTGCAGAAAAATTAATTTGAAGTACTTACAGATTTTTGTTCAAAGAATTGGACCCCGACCCCGAGTGTCCGAAATTCCGATTTACCTTTTATGACCTTTCTTGTGATGTGGAGCTGGAATGGGCGGCGCTTCGCCGCGAGCTTCGATTGCCATTAAAGACCAAATCGCTGAAAATTTTTGACATATAAATAAAATTCGACATTATATGAAATTGCAGATTTCGAGAAAATAATTTATACACAAAAGTATTCCGAGTGCCATCACATGTCCATATAATTTCTGGTACGAGTCTTACCTTTATCGCAACAGACTTTCTCCATATCATCCAATGAATCCCGAGGCATGAGCCTTAGCAAGTCTTCCAAATGCTAAATTAGAATGCACCAATATGTATTTATTTTTTCAAAATTAGGTTTACAATAGTTAGAATCTGACATACGACTGCCATTGGAAATAATACAGATCCACTAATCGTGAGCGGCCAATAAACTGTCTTCCGAACCAGTCTTGCTTTAGCCAATTCGATTGCTTTCTTTTCGTCCTCTTGACTCGATGCCCTATCTTTTGAAAGGTCGAATCCTTTAATGGTTCTTGGCTTCTCAGGGTACGGAATTAACATATTAAGTCTCATCAAATCAACGAAATCCTAAAAATTTATTTATTTTGTTAACCACTTTTATCATAAAAATGCTGAAAAACAAAATGCAACTGACCGGAATTCTGTAGTCCGTCACACGACCACCAATGCCCTAAAATTTTAACATTGAGCGATCATTTTCTCTTATTACTAGGAGTACAGACTTTAAGCAATACGGAAACATGTGTAATGTGTTATTTTTAAAAATATTTTGATCTAATTTAATTAATTTGTAGAGACCTCAGATATAGAGGGAGGATCTTCGAGAACGTTTCTTGCAGTTTCCATAACATGCATCCAAATCTCGCCACCGTGTGACATAAGCACATGCGACGTCGATTTCCCTACAATATATTATTGTCTTTCGTAATTCAACAAAACATTAAGGTATACGGTTCCAGAAAATAGTTTACCTTTTTTAGGTGTTTCCAACCAGACAGAGCGCCCACTGATAACGAAATTACTCAAACATGTTGATGGTCGACTGCAAACATTTAAAACAGTCATTAATTCCATTAAAGTCTTTTGATTTATGACAGCTGTGCAAAATTGTAAATTACGAACAAGTCAAAAACAGATTTAACTACCTGTTCACATCAACTGGAGTAATCCGGCATGCGCTATTACATGGATGCAACGCTCCACCACCCGACACCCTAGGAATTGAAGGTGTGGACCACTTCAACAATTGAGTTTCCGGGCCTAATCAATAAAGAAATTATTTAAGTTCAAATCGGAAAGACGAAAGGCTATTCTGAATTAAGAAAGATTATGTAAATGAATTACTCAAATTACGCTCATGCAACCAAAAAGTCAATGAACGCAGAAAACAAAATGAACGAAATGAACCTCCGTTATGACATTTATTAATCGACAATTGTATCAGATGAATTTAATTGATACGAAAGCAAACTTACAAGTTGTGGACATTTTCGGATGAAATAAAGGAACATCATAATTAGAAGACGACGTTGCATTTTGCTCTTCTTTCATAGGTATATTTGTAACGGTGGTTACTACCAAATCATGATGCCTTGTACATCTAAAAATAAAAAATAAAATTATTAGACTTTTATTTTATGGGTCGAAGATCAATAGTGTTTAGAACCTTAAAATTCTATTACTCACAATTCAACCATTTTGTCGTAAAGATTGTCTGCTGATAAAACACAAATCTCAACAGTCAGACTGGGAGATACCTGAAATTTGTATAATTCCAATTACGACTTTTAAGAATAAATTGAGAGATATGGGCAATATAGAGAACAAACCTCGCGAGGAAGAAATGGCACGACTCGAGACAAGCGCTCTTTTCCAAATGGATGGATTGAGAGTAAAATAAATTCACACTCGTGAATTGGCAATAAACTGTGGGGAAAGATACAACAATAGAAGCTCGGCACGAATAAGAGTAATATACCAACGGCATAGATGCATCAAAATATAATTACTGGTCAGAAGGTGATACTGTCGTATTGTGCTGATTTAAAGTGGTGAGAAAACAAGCCAACAGGTCTACATCGGTAGTGCATGATGTCAAGCAAATAATGCGTCCTTTGTTTACGACCTGTGGGAAGGATAACACACACAACAATCAAGACATATTGTTAACTATGGTCAAAATTTTACTTACACTTAATGAAGATTTTGCCTCAACCATGAACTCATCCTGAGCTTCAGATGGAGTTGACAGGGCTTGGAGGGCTGCTTTTATTCCCAACTGAATTGAGTTTCCTTGCCTGGATTTCGTAGCAGGGCCTTCATCAGCAAAAGACTCACACACCTGAAATTAATTTCAGAGTTAATTTTATTACTGATTCGGATTTATCCATTCAGCTAAGTGTTAAGCGTTTAGTTCATGATGTTGAAATTAAATGGAACATGTTATTTAAATCTCATGCATTTTCTGACATTATTAACATACATTGGAAATTAACATGTTAAAATAAGGTTGTACGCTGCACGCAATACGATATTTTCACACAATGGGTAGAATTCAAACAATTCAGGAACAAGATTTCGTAAAATGCTTAATTTGGATTCTGGTCAGTGGGAGCAGTTGAACTATAAGACCTTTCTTTGAAGATTTCCATGAGAAATACCTATTAAATCCTTCAAGACCATCTGTGGACACTAATATCCTACTTATCTAATCTTCGACATTACATTTTGTCAAACCTTTCTTGCAAGGAACGCTGAGTCTAAAAGCTATAATTAATACAAGGACAGTATCCGATTATCGTAACAATTTGGGCCGATTGCTAAGATCAGTTAGGCTTTCGTTAGTGTGTTGGCAAAAAGTGTTCATAATGACCACGATCGAAATCGAAAACTGCAAGGCAAATACAAATTCATGCAATAGCTTACGATTTCGCGGATTGCTCATTGTTCCAATAATTTAAGGAATGAATTATGTAGTAGATAAGATACGAATCTGGGAAAGTACGTATTTTTAGTAATCAAAAATAATAGTCTAAATTAAAAAATAAACATTAGCCAATGTGAGTTCACCTCCGTACAAAGATGACGATCAACTTACAAATGTCAGATTCTGTTTGTCACGCTGCCAAGTATTGATTTGTCTTGTCCTGGACGGATCCCCAAATAGGAACAAGAGAAGTCGTTCTTCTGAGAAAATGTCCCATACGATTCTCGAGTACTCCAAAGTGCTTTCGATTGCATACGTCCACAGTGTTTTTGCCACTGGGGGGATGAATCCATAGAAATTCATAGAATGTCCATGTTGTGAAGAACGACGAGAGGACGGTCCACCATTCCCAGCTCCTCCGCTCGTGTCCAATTCTACAGACACCCCCGACGACTCTTTCATCGCTGCACTGTGATCCAGAAGAATTACCGTTTTATGACTCAAATCCAACATCTTTCTAGATTAAAATCACACAAAATTGACCGAAAAACCGAAAACAAACTCGACAATATTTTTATTTTGACTGAATCAATCTTTTGAAGACGAATTTCGCGGACTCTCGAGTTTTTGTGCTACTCATGAACTCAATGTTCGGAGCCGAAATTCTATGACCAGGTATAATGTCGTCAGATTTAGTCTTTCGCACGAGTCCGATTTTGGCCGGACTCGGACTCGTACGAGTCCGGACTCACGAGTCCGAGTC
>JAQGCA010000521.1:0-26875 GCA_034698945.1 Protaphorura quadriocellata
ATTTTGAAGTCCTATATTGAGTATTTTGAGCAAAGTATTTTCAAAATACTTTACCGAGTATTTTGCCCATCTATGATAAGTAAGCACCACAGTATGAAATACATTTTTTCCCAATTTCCAGATTCGGCCGGTTTAAGTGTAACATACATATTAGTTAACATAGCAGTTTTGTCTTTCAATAAAATATCCGTACAGGCTAGTAGCTAATGCATTACTCCATCGAGTGGATGTGCATGAAACTTCGCTCTTGTCGCTGCAACTTTCCCTGGCTCCCAGCATGTACGTTAGAGTTCGTAAAAATCGGTTATATTTTTCAGCTGTAAGATTTACTTTCCACATGAGAATGAAAATTGCCAATTCGTAAACTTTTCATGATGATAATAGTTTAGTTGGCTCTCCGATTGCTGAACTTGAGAAAGACAGCATTTGATGAAGCGAGGTCATAGAAAGTGAATACACATATGACGTAATAACACCGAGATTCTTCGTTAATGAAATGTTTCATCAAAGAAGGAGTACGATTTATAATAATCAGTACTCACGTTGTTGGATTAAGTTCGAAGATGGATCGCCGAGTAACAATGCCTATAAACGTCTAAATAAATAAATAAAATGCCTTCGGAGTCTCAAATTACATTTTCGTCGTTGTCGTTGTTTTTTTAACTTAGAGTCTTCCTAGAGCATTCCTCACTAAATAACAATCCAAACGAAATACTAAAGTGTGAGAGGGCTCCGTTCTTCCATAAATGCCAAGAAATATATTTCTGTTTCCATTTGGTATATTAAGACCCGGTCAACTCCAGGCTTTACCCACTATGAGCTTTTCAACCTGTCGCCAAGGTAAATTTGATGTCCAATGAAAATCATCTGAGTTCATACAATTCATTAATCGTAGCACCACCGTGGTAGTAATTAATTAATTAATTCTTTGTATATTAATGCAATAGTAACTCATGTGTTTGTACGAAGTTCATAAATTGAAATGATCATATTTATAATTTATTCATTAGTTAAGCTTTCTATGTATATACTCTATCCTTTGTTTTTTCTGATGTCTCAAAGCCGGGTCCGAATGTTGACAACAGTGCGAACACACACAAGTGTTTTCATAATAAGACAGTCAATGAGCGTACTCGTATGTGTGACTGCGTTGAAATATCACGTTAATAAAGAAACAAACAAACAAACAAACAAACTGAAATTCTTGACCGTAATAAAGGAAATTAACTAACTAACTAACCAAGGGACGTCGCCGCAAGAGCGTTGCCGAATACCCCCCTCATCTCCGTGCGATTCGCCGGAAATTCCACACATAGAAGCCCGTTTTGACGTTTCAAATTTTCTGGTGAGTTCAACTAGTTTTTTTTCTAAAACTTCAAGGAGATGCCAGGATGCAGACGTGAGCCGCCCTTGTCAAAATTATTTTTATGATATTACTGGTTTTCCCTGTACAGAAAAATATATATGCATTAGACAGACAGACAGACAAACAAACAGAAATCTTGTCTTATAAGAACTTAATACTGTGATGGAACAAAGTGCCCCTAGTTAACTCACACGGACTTAAATGGTGCGTTTGGATGCATAAACAAATTTTCTAAATGAGTCCGAACATTGTTGAAAAAAAGCGGATGGTATGTACAAGGTGAAAAATAAGGGTTTGTGGTGAAAGCAGAATAAAAACTACTCATCAGGGTCGTTAGAAATTGAATTGATATCCGTCCTCTATAGACATGGAATTAAAGAGTTAGATGGTGGTGTAGGAATGGGTTGGAGTGATATGTAGTCATTCAGCCCTTCTAAATTTGTGTTAATTTCCCTTGTGTTGAGGGAATGAAATAATCCGTGTTCCAATTCCACCATATACATAAGATGCAATGGTGTGGTCCGATCCGAACAGTTCATCGCCATCATCTTGTGTGACTATACATATAGGTGAAGGAACCCAGTCTCTTCCTACACCAAATTGGTATCGGATAATTGGAACTTGTGTTTGCATTATTTAATGAGTTTTATGCAGCAAGAATTAAGTTTACTTTCCAGTTTTCATTATATACTAGGAACGGGTTGGAAGAGAGAGGCAGAAAGTGTAAGTCTGACGAAGGGATAGGATGGGATGGCTGATGGCGATGTGGTTGTAAGATTATTTCGGCTCCTGTTAGCTTAATGCTCTCCACTCAAGTCCACACACAAACATATGCACCCGCCCCGACCGACCCAAAAACCCGGGTCTTCTGACTCAGTCTATTCTGCACTCTTACCTAATATTTCAAAGTCAATACGTACGGCCGATTACATGATGTGATCTCCATAAAACATTGACGTGTTTCACGAGAAAATTTAATCAGTTCCGAAAGCATTTCTTCCCTAGATCTCAAGTTTGATTTCATGATGTACACAATTTCGTTAATGGTTCTCTCCGTTTACTTACAGCGGGCTTACATATACATCCTTTTAGCCCGAACTTGTCTGTACCCATCGTTCCTTACCATCCTATATATAACATCTCAGCTTTTTCCTTTCTCTCATTTTTCTTCTCTCCTTTCTTCGTTTTCAGTGAGACGGACTTATTCGCCCTCAGTTTCCCATGCTTTGGAGCCAAGTCTGCCGACACTTGCTATACCTGCTATGTACGTTGAAGTTGGAGATTTCGATGGTTCGGTCAGATGAACAGAAAACTAACTTCCTACTTCACTAATAAACTGAGAGTCAGCCAAAAACGTAGAGAAAAGTGGATTCTAGAGGTGCAATTCGTACGCAATGTCCAAACTTGACCAGTGAAATGTTGCAATGAGATGAATGACATTCCCTGTTGAACTCTCCGCTGACTAGTATTGTTTTCCATAGAGATTAGCTCCTTAGATTGACATTATTGTCAAGGCGGAAGGAAAGGAATGAGATCCCGGGAAAGAATTGATTTTATGTATACACAAGTGCATGACATGTATGGCCCTTATGGTCCAAGCTCATGGACATTCGTAGAAGAGGCAGGAAACTGGTGTGAAAATGAAGATGGACCATTCCAAATGTCATTTCCAGACCGAAAAGCCTATGAAGTAATGTCATATGGATTGAAGAGCTGTGCGGTAGACGATGGGAGAAGGTGTAAGGATGCAGTCGTATTATGGGTATCTACACTGTATGTGTGCAATGGGCAGCTGTCAAAGAGCCACCCTCTGCTAATGGATTTCATTTTCCGAAATGATAATTGGAAGTGCACCACAGCCGCGTGTAAATTATTTCTGAGCTCCCCCCATCTTAGCATTGGCACGCCGTCACACAATCCCCTATGCTCTTTACGTGTTATTCTCTTTTATATTATTTTTAAACCTTTCAGTTTTCGATGCAAGTACATTTACTGCCTCACAATATAATCTTACTTTTATCCTGAGAGATCTTCGAACTATGTTCTTTTTACTTCTTTTTTCAAACTCTTCCACTGCAATCTATTCATATTTTTGATTATTATTTCAAAGCAAAGGAGTTTTGGAATGGATACTAAGAGTTGGGGTTCGTGAGTGTGTAAGGTCGTAAGTGGTGAAAGTGGATAGAAGAAACATCCTCCTCCAACTCTCATTGTATACTTCGCAATCATTTCCCTACGAGCTTTTCAGATTTGATGCCATCGTCACCATTATACTCGAAATCAAATAAGTGTCCCTTTCCACTTACACTCCACTATGTACCACCACTCTCCTCTGCCTAAAAATCCATTTTCTGCGAAAAGCAGTACTCTGAGAACACCAATAAAGTCCATTAGTATTTAGTATCCAAAATTGTCTACAATTCTCGCCGAGAATATCTCAAAATTCTTCTCTGGATTCGTAACCAACCTTCTAAGCGTTATACTAACTCGAAACGCAGACACACCGACCCCAAACACAAAGGACGGACACAAACCACGGATTAATTATGACTATGGATGGTTGTGGCCTTAGTGGCTCCAAAAGTGGCGATGTTTGGCCGCTAGAAATACACGGTGGACATGAATACAAGGTGGGCATGACGCCTTGCATATTTCTAGCGGTGAAATGGTTTGACTGTTTGGGTTGGATGGGATGTTCACAAAAGTCGTTCAGCACGACAAGGGCTATATAACACTCCCAAGTCCAGGCAAATCTGACTAGCCTTCTCTGTCCCATAAGGTGTCTCCGGTGTCTTTTTACATATTAGATCACTGTGGCATTGGCATGACTAGAATTAAGCAATGGTTTTTGTATTCAAACACTGTCTGTAATCATATCCACATTATTCTTAATTCAATGACAAATCGTTCATGTAATCCGACTTGGCAGATAGAGACCTGAAACCTAAGAGTAAGGAATCTCGCTCCTTTCATAGAGAGGTCATTGTTGTTGACACCGAACCAACCAAGATCAGAGACGGGTTTGGGGGTCTTCCGTTAGACGGTGCTGGCGTTTCATTTCCAAAGGCGGAAGTAAAGAAATGTATGTGCTATTCCGGCTTACTTTCAGAATTGTCGTGGGTTCGACGCCGGATTGAAATGAATAATCCGTTGAGTTGGACAAAATTTAATTTAATTCGATTTAGTCTTAAATTTAATTGTAAGCGGAACTAGCGAATACGAAATGACTTCTCTATATATAGATTCCTAGACGACACTTTCTCTCTAGGTTGGTCGATTGTTTACTCAAAAAAAACTTCGTTTTCTTACCCTGGTGGCCAAAATAGATTACATCAGACGGAATTTGTGGCAAAGTCCCATCTGACTCAATGCTTTTGGCCAGCACGGTAAAAAAACGAAGTTTTTTTTAGTAAACAATCGCATGGACAAACCTAGGGAGAAATCGTCGTCTAGGAATTTTGATATATTCGATACTCTTAGCCTGAAACGGCGGTCTGACATTTTAAGAATCGACATTTCACTGCGTTGTTGCGGAGCCCGTACTTACGAGTATTTAATGATTTAAGCTTGTTTACTCCACTGGAATCTTTTTCTACTACTGGGGTAACCTCCAAACTTCGATCACTAGGCAAACTCGCAAGTCAACCCAATATTCACGAGGAAAACGCGCACCATGATACCATGCGTGACCGCGAATGCCAATTAATGAGAGGAATGATATTCTCATTTCTTACATAATGATGTGGATACTGGACATCAAGGGACGCGACGATTTTTTTTTCGATTTTTTTTATTGTTTTTGTTTTTGTTTTTTTTAATTGCTTTTTTTTTAAAAAAAAATTGCTTGTTTTCCTCATGACACCCCTAAGGTCCTTACGCCAAAGGCCTGAGTTGTTTTTTTTATTCAAATTCATAGTTTGGCATGTTTATAGGTTTTAAATCTCAAGGTACTACCCATTTGGACCGGGCGAATGGAGTGCCCGGTATAGCAAAGAAAACCCAGAGGGAAAACTCGCTATATAGTACTGCCCAGACCGAGGATCGAACCCCGTACCAGTAGTTTTTGTAGAATGAGAATTCAGAACACTCACCACTACACTACCATGTCTCAGACATGGTAGATTGGTGGGACAACATTAGAAAACCAGATTAGTTTTATTTCCTTTATCCTTTGTCGCATCTGTGAAAAGTAATTCCATTATTTGAGTTATAGAATATCAAATCAGTTATTTGCCCGTCTTCCTTGAGTGCATTCGACGCCAAGTATAATCTCCTCTCCATTGAGTTGAAGAACACTCCACTCTCTTCAAATTTGGTACTTACTCATTGTTCAGTCAATATTTGATGGACATGGACGGAACTTCACCAGGTGTTATCATTACCCATCCATACATCCACTCAGCCAGCCCAAACTCCCTGATGACATTTAATTTTGAGGTTTTCAGTTTGTTGTATTTCCGTTGACTTGTTTTAGAGTGATCTGAGATCATGTGAGCGAGTTCTTGTAAAACATTGGTAATGTACGTATTCTCGGCATCTCCATACTTTGTGGTTATGTGACATGGAACAGGAGTCAACAACTGAATTTCAAAGGAAAGAATGTAATTGTGGAGTTGAAGGACGTGGAATTTGGTACACACGTCAACAGACTAATTTACTTTTCATAAAGTGCATAATATAATGTACGAAGCAGAAGCCCACACTTCCAAATCACTGTAATATTTTCACTCAACGGAAAGAACAAGGGACCTTTGGCTTTAGACTCCGACTTCCAAGGATATATTTATCCTTGAATCAGCCACGAAGATTTTTGAATTTTAAAATTCTCTGAGTCCCACTTTGTTGGAGCAGTTTTTTTGTTATAGAATTTTATGGGTTAAAAAATTGGTGTAAAGTTTTTCAGTTAATTGTCAGTGTTACAAAAATATTTAGGAAAACCGAAAATGAAGTGAAGCTAAGATATGTTGTGGCTAATTTATTTTGCAAAAATAACTAAATAAAAGTATAATGCCTCGAGTAGGAATCGAAGCCAGGACTTCACTTTTACGCGCCACTAGTACTGAAGGCAAAGTAAAAAAAGTCGGAGTCTGTAAGGAAATCCTCATCCAGTGCATTCCGGCTCAATTTTTGATGCGTTGTGCCCCAAGTGACTCCTAAAACAACTTTTGTTTGTGAAAATTGGGACATCAGTCCATTTGACCCCAACCGGCCAGAAGAGTCAGGGCAGGGTCATCAGATGATCTAGGTGAAGTGCGGCGTCATTCCAACCTTGAGATTAAGGACAGTCAAGGTATTCCAATGATCTTATGTTAGCACTGTGAGACAAACAATGAGCATACTTGTACATATGTGTGAACGCATTTGACATGTTTTGAGCTCTCCAGAGCACGCCCTTCCTATAGACACCCCACTCGACACAATGTTTATTATTCGGCCGAATACCAAATATTTGGTACATCTCTAAGTTTTTGGAAGAGTCAGGGATGACATATATAAGTGACGCATATCATGAATTGATTCATTGAGAAAATAGCCTTGCTTCGTGTTTTCTCAAACTCCTTCTTGCTCTGTGCTTCCTTAAACCTCTGCATTAGTGGAATTCGGAAGTCAAATTGAAATGCCCGCCTATCTCTTCATTGTGAACATACATTAAGAGAACCCATCTCCACTACCCTGGCTGTTTCAACTTAAGACACATCGATCCTCAACCGAAACCCCCAAAGCGGATGCGGACCGGAGTGAACGTCTTTATGTGATGCTTATAAGTGGCAAAGCCATTAACGTAATGCACATAGATAGATATTGATGTAACCCCACTTCTTATCCTAATGTAAAGTGGAAAACATCTACTTATGTACCATTCCACTCACATTGAGTGTACTTTGCAAAAAAGAAAAAAAAACACCTCGCAAAAATCTTTTTTTTTCTTCGCTTTTACTATTCTTTTCTAAGGATGGACCGACCTGACTGCTGACTCCAGTCCCGTCGGCACTCGCCCCGTGTTTACCTTTCTTTACCCAAAAGAAGGAAGTAAAAAAGAGAAGTCTTGTGTTAAGTCGTCGTCTTTGTATATCTTGATGATGATAGGAAGTACATATAAGAGTACGTAGTAGCATACACTAAAGACGACGGTGAAAAGTGGTGAAGGAGCCAGCTAGTTCCGACGACTCCAAGGGCTTTCTTCAAACACTATTATTATTTCAAACAGACAGATATACGTACTTAAGGTCTTTATTCCCATCTTCGTAGTCTTCATGTCCCTACTAAAGCTCTACATTTATGTCTAACGTGTCTATTTGCTGTTTTACTTCACAGTTGATCGTTGTAGATCGTGGTCCGCAATGTGAGTGCTGTCTCAAAAGCACCGATTTTTGCCATTCCATCCTAAATACTTTTTCATACACTGTACTTGCTCCTTTACTTATAGTGCCCTCGCCGCAGTTTTTGCTGCGTGTACTGTCTCCATTTATGTATGCAAGCGATTTATTCATATTTATTTTTACAGACTACACTAAAGAGTCACTGACTCTCAAACTCAGTTCCGATGTGCGGACGGACGTGGCTCAAAACTCAATTTGGCCAGAGTCATTAAATGTGGCTAATAACAAATTAGTTTAACCCGTTTCATTCATTAAGTGAACGAAAGGATAATGTAGGAGAGGGAGAATAATTTAAAGAACAATGAATTCCAGCCCTTTCGTCTCCCATTCAAGCTCACCACCTGGAAACACGTAATTATTATCATAATTTCATCCTTTGGCATCCAATACACAGACTTCTCAGCGACCACATTACATGTAATGGAATTCCACTTATGCCAGTTAATAAGAACTTATTATTAATAGATCTAGAACATTAAACTAATTATACGATTTCTGTTTATTTGCTTCTTTATCAATCTATATTATAAATATGGAATCAAGTACTAAGCTGTTATATACTCACGACTGGTGACATAACATTAATGTCTCGCCGTAATCCAAAATTTGCAAAAATGTCAATCCTCAATAGTATTTATTTAAGCACGATCTTGAATTCCTTTCTGCGTCACTTCTGTATTTGCTAAAGGTTAAACTTAATTGAATGTTAAATTCTACTCGTGGACATTGGCCACCATTGTGGTTAATATGAATCTTGAGATGAGTCAAAGAAATCTAGGAGCCGTTTGCATTGGATTACATAGGTGCCAGGAATTTGCATTTGACTGCAACATTTCGTTTTCAAAATGATTGCATGGAAATTTTGCCCCAGCCGTTCATTAATTATTCTTTAAATATTTTGATTTATTCGGGTAGGCTTAATTTTTGAATCGAGTCTAACTCTAACCGTGTTCTTCGATAGCAGCTGAAGTAATTGTTTGAAGTTTGAACTAACCTGACACAATGCGGGCAATGTTTTATTAAATGCACTTGTGCATACATACGGTCAGTCCAACTGTAGTTTTTAATGAGATGTTTACAAGCACTTACAAATATTACAATCATCATTTACTCACAGGAACGTACTTGTATACGACTGCGTCGAAATACCACTCTAATGAAAAAACAAACGAACAAACAAACAGTAGCTTCACGAAAAATTTCATATTAGAGCCGGTCTCGCTTCCACCATACAGAAGATGGATGACGGAAGAGCTGAAAATTCCAAGGCAAGAGATCACGTCATGTTTAAAATTCGACTAAAATATTAAGCCGATCTAAAATTTCTGTCTATCCGCGGCAACCCTGTACTCAATATACGAGCCGAGAATTTCTTTACTTTATCGCTGTCCAATACCAATACTTCCTTTACTGCCTAATGCCCACCCTAAACTAGTGTAGGACTCAAATACAATTTTACACAATCATACTCAATACAAAAAATACAATAGTTACACAATGACAATTGATGTATCACTTTTGGACCCATAGATGCACGCTTAGATCATAAACCCTCAGGGCACTAACACCAAATCAGTATTTTAAATTCAAATTTTTGTTAAGGGCATGGGGATTCCGCGAACCAATTTCCGACACCAAAGAAGAAAACCCAGAGCCGGAGAATTTTTTTTATTAAAGCGATACCGATCCATTTCTAAAGCGTGACCAAAGTGCCCAATTTTGTTTGGAAACCATTTCTCAATTTTGGAACCATCTACAGGTCTTGTCTGTCATTGTCATTGTAGAGGTCCAAAATTTGGCGTACAGACTCTTGACCTCCTCCTTAAAATTATATTAACGAGGTGGCAAGATCTGATTGCTGCGCGAGCATTAAGCCCAGCGTTATAGTCCAATATTAATGCGGTGTCTGGACAGCACCAAAAACCTGTCGTTACAGCTTTATTTTCTAAATTTAAAGTCGTTATTGGGAGATATATTTTGGAATTCGGCGAACAACAGAATCCTGTTTGCTCAAAGCGGAGTGAGTATTGCGTCTCATTTGCAATGTGTTGTTTTGTTACAAGAAGGACCAACATACTTGGGTAGACGACACCCCGGCCGGACACAGAAAGGAGCGCAGTGATTCCCTTTCGTAAATGTAGAGAATGGGCTATAACGCCACACCTTCGGGCGAATGAGCTAATATGCCCCACCCCTTAACTACAATAACACGTGATTTCCAAAGCACGTGGACAAATGAAAATGAGTCAAGAGGCACAGAGGCAGGGGGAAATTAACATACAAGCCGGGGGTGGGCTAAGACGCCCATATCTCCGGACATTATTCGCCGCGTTGGCAGCTAATAATAAGCGAGATGAGCTGTGCTAGAACCAAATGTCGACCAGGAATGACGGATGGGGCTAATTAGCACACTTTCCAAAGTGAAGCGTATTAGCCCACCTGATCCTGTGTTTTATTACTTTACTATTTTTGTGAAGTTCTTATACCTCAACATGGACGACCCTGGAGGTAAGTAAATCCGAATTTAATTGTCGGAGATTTAACTAGCCTTCTTGAGGAGGTGCGAATTATCAAACATTAAGTCAATTCCAACCAGCCTACAATTTCTCATAAGATGTGTCGTTTCAAATGGCGCGGGTCATATCTAAAAGAGGGATAATCAAATTGAGACGCCCATTTCAATAAGATCTCAAGGTTAAGAACCGTTTCTTAACTTAAAAAACGGTTGAACAACTAATTCATGCAATGCATATATTAAGATACAATATAAAGCAAACTGACATGACAGGCACCGAATATACGTAGTATCTCACAACTTTTTCTAAGAAATGGCGAAATTACCAGTGTATGTGAATAAACGGATAGATAGCTGCCAAGTGACTGCAAATAAACAATTTAATCTCCATTAAATTCTCATCGGTTAGTCAAGAAAATGAAAGCACGTAAAACGTAATAATACGTAAAACTCGTACCAAACGACGAGTTTAAAGGATATTATTTACTCGATCCCATGCCCCTGAAAGGATTGCACGCAACACTCATCAGTGTGAGACATGAATAATTATTTCCCGTTAAGATTTGGAATGGAAATTAAATATTTTAAATGAGCCTAACTTGGGAGGTGGCTACGCGGAAGAAAAAGTGAATGGGTGCTTGCTTGGTATGAACTCTGAGGATCAAGTTTTTGGTTATTTTGTCTCCGAAAGTAAGAAGTGACTTTTCCAGAGATCCGCATGTGTTAACTGTGTGAAGGAAATGGGTTTGTTGAATGTGTTGACATAGGTGTACATGATATAGGAGTTGAAGGGACGGATAAAAAGGACGAGGTAAGAGATAGACGGATGGGATGGACCACAAGAGGTAAGAAAGCACAGGAGCAAGATTCATTTCATCTTCATGTGGCATGGGTAGAGCTCAAAATATAATACTTTGGAAGAAGTTTTTCCTGAAAGCGGCTGACACCATATGAATCTAAACGACCTGTGATGTCTCATGGACGCGTTCAGTATGAGCAGAAAAGTTTGATGAGAAACCAATTAATATGCAGTAGGGTTTTCTCCTACTAACCATTACATTACACATGTAACCATCTTTACCCCTTTTCCCATCCGATCTCATGTTACTATACTCTACGTATGTACATCCAACGATCCAACATAATATAAGATTACATACATCCACATGTATTCACAGCCATCCATCCTTCCATCTGTTCCATCAAATCCCATACCCATGCCTCGACTTAGAACGAAAGTGTAATTTCATTTTTTCGCTTCATGGCTCACCTGAATTGAAATCAAGTATTGAGGATAAATACCAAGGACAGGCTAAGCATGAAATCGAGCAGTTGATCATATCCATGAATGGAATCGAGAATTGAATGAAAAGGTGAGGTGACGCTTCGCGGAGCGGCTTTCGTCTCACACACAATGAACACCTTCCAAAACCATTACATTATACTGTCACGGATCCCAGATATTTCTCACGTACAAAACTACGACGGCCTTCGTTCAAGAAATAATACATAATATTATATCATAATATATTAATATTATTAGTGTTGTAGTCATGACTTTTGAAGAGATGATCGTGTCGATTGACGTGAAATTCTGTGCGTGATTCGGGAGTGATGTGAACCCGTACATGTACAACTAGCATGACACACAAGACAATACTAACACAACTTGCTTTCTCCGATCCAATCGAAAATCCATTACTAAATTGCTCATTAAGACCACACCATTGCGTGTCCTAATGAATCTCACTTGAATCCGTGGAAGAAGCCGAAAGCTTTCCTCTTCTTCAAGTCCATCTTACTTTTCCATGTTTATTCCCAAATCCTATAATAACCTCCAAATGAGCAACTCCCTATGCTTTCCTGCCACTCGCAAAAGACTCATCATCCACCCAAAAAGCTTCACTATTCAAATCACCGAGAGACCTGACGTCGTCGTCGTCATCATCATCATGACAAAAGGACCCTCGTCTTGAACGTAAATTACTAAATCGCACACGACCCGTGAAAAGCTCAACCAGTCCATTGTTTTCTTAGCTCGGATTTTGAGAAGACCCGAATGGCTAATAACTCCCGCCGAGCTAGTTCCTTCCTGTTATGTAACATCACATCCACATCACATCTTCGGCATCATCACTTCTCCAGAGAGTTTTACTAGTAGCGTAAAGTGAATATATAAATAAATCCATGCATATGTCTCCGAATAACATACATATATATTGTGTGGAGTGTAATAATATTCCCCTGCAAGGGTCTTTAAGGAGGGGTCCGTTCACTACTCCAATCCAGAAAAGACTTGTCCTGTCCGGGTATCTTCTAGACCCAGTTCTGTTGTGTTAAAGTTACCCGTTTTCACTTCTCCAGACTCCCTGAGGTTTGTTCGGTTCGGGATCACTCTCTAAAAACTGATGTTGTCTTCTCTCATGGAGGGAACTGGAGCGCTTGCGTCCTTGGAACTCTGGGACGAAACTGAAACATGCTGCCAGTACTTTCCTAGGACTTGGCTCTAACGGTACACACGTACACACACGCATACACACAAGCTCTCAGTTACTCTTCAACCACTGTCTGGGAAGGTTGTCCTCAAGTCTGCACACAAAATCTCATCACTTTCCAACACAACCGGTCATTTAAACTGTTTCCACGAATTGATTGCGCATTTCATCCATGCCACTCACGTGTGAAGTAAAAGTCCAAGAACTGTGCTTTCACCAACACCGCATTCAGTACATACAATCTGTTATCTCCACTCAAACTTAAACATAAACTTTGGAGAAAGTAAAAGGAAATTCTCACTCACATTCCCACGAAGGAGCTCAAAACAGTGGTGGGGAAAGGAAGGGATTCCCGGGTTGTCCATCCAGAATTTCTCGGAGAGTAATACAAGGTAAGTACACTACACTTACGAGGGAAACGTCAAGGCCGAAATTTACAAGAAAAGTCTTAAATTCATGCCGCTGAACCCTGATGCGATTTAGAATCTGGAATGGTATATTATGTCACTCCAGCCACTTTTCAGGTTAAGGTCAGCAATTTTGACCTTTGTGTTTAATTCTGGAAGCGTTCGTGTATGTCTTACTTGTTAGTGTTGACCGTCCGCCGTCGTACTTGGTCTCCTCTCTGGTTTGCACTTTTTCTCGCATAGTGACGGAAGCGTTAAAATGTTGAAGGAACGGAGAGGCCCGCATCCGATGGAGACGGCAGACGGGCAACACAAAGGTCAACTTTGAAATCCTAACTTGAAAAGTTGCCGAAATGACAGCATTCCTGATTCCAAATCGCATCAGGGTTCAGCGCTATGAATTTCGGATTTTTCTAAAAAAAAAAAAAAAAACGCACGGACGTTCCCCTTGTCAGTCTGTCATCCTTCCTTTCTATTTATTTGCTCATGATTGGCTAGTCGGGCTTAGGACTTTGTGTGTGTTCGGAAGGTTAGGGGTATTGAGGCCTCATAACAATGATTCTTCAAATCTGAACTTCCCTTCGTCGATCGGCCTATGGCCCGTATACTCTAAATAAGGTGGACTCGATAATTGACATAATTATCAAGGATGATGGAACTTCTTCTAAATATTTTACAATTGAATGGTTCAACAGACACGCGAAACAGGTCGTTCCTGGTGTTACACTGTTCGCTGTGAGTGATCTAGGACATACATGATACATCTATGCTCGATAATATTCTCCAGGCAATTCTCAAAATTGTGTCCTCTCAACCAATCCGTGCATTCATGTCATCCTGAAACGTTATGGAGTAATTTAGTTACTAATAGTAATGGTTTCGATCATAAGAAATTAGGGAAATAAATGTCGAGAAGGCAAAAAGGGTACAAGGTAACTGACCGGTAAATTATACAGGCATATAATGTAAATGAAATGTCGTATTTTACAATATAGCAAGACTACTGTAGACGCGTCCGGCGCAGCGCCTGTCTAAGGTGGACTACAACACTGTTGTCTTATCACCATCTGTCCCTATTATATCTAAAATAGTGTTGATGATTATTTGAAGATTAGATCATATCGTAGGAATGTGTTTAAAGTGTGGCCGGTCTGGTTGGATTACCAGTAATATCGTTCTCAGGAGTACTGACAAACCTATTTCCCTCGCGTACATCTTAAGGTCCGTTTAAGTTTTGTTATGTATGCTGTTGCGGTCGAAATTAAATGAACCAAACTTTTTGTCCTTACTCTGTCAATCTAACTCACATGGTTGCTCTTCATCTACCGAAGTCCGAATCTGTAAGAATAAGAAAGGCTCTCCGCTGGCAGGGCGGACCCTTATTTTCTACGCCGCGCAAAAAGAGTTAAACATTGATAGTCAGGTAGGTATTTCAGGTGTTTAGTTTGACGAGATTTTGGAGCCGTTTATAGCGTGGGGGAATTGTAAATGAGAATGAAGGGTATTTATTTAATACGACACTTCTTTTTTTAGTATAATTGGCGTATTTTTCTTATTGAATCCACGCTTGAAATTTTGGACTATGCGATCAGATCCAGAAAGGAATACAGGAAAGGGTAGACAAACATCAGTTTCAGACACATATCGTGCACTTATCAATCAAATAAAAATTTATTGTCCGTTTTAGCCCTAACCTTTACAGACACTTCACGAATTATTTAAATCATTCATATAATCGAGGTACAGTTGACGCAGATGAAATGTTTTGCGTCATGCACTTATATAAAGGTGTACTTAAGTACTTGCCGTTTGTCTGTTTGTGCTCACACTTTTTTTGAAAAAACTATTGAATGCATTTTAATGATTCTCGTGTCAACGGATCCAGAATTTGCCCGGATGCATCCTGTTGAAATGAAAAGTGAAAAAGTCCCTTCCCCTGACGGGGGGGGGGGGGTTGTGACCCAATTTCTTTACACTCATTTTGTGAGGAAACTATCCCAATTAGGACAAGTGTATGAAAGGTATAGAATTTTTCAGGGAACAAAATGGGAGAAACACAAACTTCAAAAAGTATATTCCCACAATTTTATGAAACTAGTATCAAAATGTAGATAACTCTTTGGTGCTTCATTTCTGACAATAAAAATCCCTCTCCCTGATGGGGGGGGGGGTTTTTTGCCAAGCTCATTGAAAATGATAATTAAGTATTAAATTCTACCCAAAGAAGAGGGACGCGAGAAGTATTGAAAATCGTTTTCTCTTGAAGTATTACAGGGGGCCGGGCTTATTACTAGTTGTTAAATAAATTGGATTTTTTATATATTTAACAATTCAGGTTTGACTCAGTCAGACACAATAGTTGTAGAAATGCTTTTGTGGGACAGAATGGACGGAGGATGATAGGTTCAGAATAGGCCGTTGATGAGCTCTTATTAGGACCCTTTCTTTTCACTCGGCTTTTCCACAGCCCTCCATTGCATTACATTGACTAGAGTGAGCTTCACAGACCGCCAGCAAATTGCCACGACAATTTTTGGCCGCGCTATTGTAATTCCAGTATTGGGACTGTACGAATCTACAAAATTGTTTTAGTACCACATAAAATGGCTCAACTTATTTGAAACATAAATTATAAATGCTCCTCTTTTTAATTTCATACTACTACTTTCAAAATTTTGATTTGTAATAAGGTTGCGGAGAAAGCTATTGAATTTATATAATTCGGTATAGTCTGTTTTGACAAACGTGATTCATAACCTGGACTAAAATTATCTGGTAAAACATTGAATTTGAGTTCTTGGCTTTTCACCTGTTCCGTATAAAAACTGAGAAAATTGCAAATGTGAAAGTATGCACATCTTGAAAGATTGTAGTTCTTCGGCGATATTACCAAGCGTACTTCTTTCTTCCTTCGGATTCTTGATGGATCTAAGCAGGATAGGATATAAGGTCAATTCATAAGCAATTCGTAATGCAAATAGATGGGATATAATCAGATCAAAATCAGGCTTTACATGGAAGGAAACTATGCATGATAAACCAGCAAGTGTGTCATTAAATAATCTAATCTAATGGAGTCAATTTAATTTTCTTTTGGAGGTAGGAGGACTGTAGGTGGGTATGGTAGGATAGGTAAGATAGCTCCTTTTATCCCACTGAATTATGGATCTAATCTTATACATACGTACGTTCTAGGGAGAAAGGCTGAGCTGCGGGAGTTAGACTGGAAAGACTCAAACTGCCTGGATTCTACGTCCTCCATCCGTACACAACTCAGGATCAGGAAATTAATTTTCACTTATTCTATCCCTCCACCCTTCCGTAATAAATTGGTGAGTGAGTCAAGGAACATTCATTTCGTGTGTGCATGCGGTTATTAAAACCGAATCGAATGGGTCTTTTCTTTTCTACATCTGTCCAGTAGTCGATGTAGTAAGAGGACAGGAATGGAGTCTGAGTTCCAGTCCATGGACGGACGTATGGACGGACCGGTCCAATTTCCATCCTTTCTTTTCACCTCCTTTCATACATGATCGCTCAGCTTGGCTGGCTGGTTCTTTTGCTAAGGTATACCTGACAGAATGAGCCAAACTTTCCGTGAATTGAATTGAGTTGAATTAGATGTGAACTCTGTTTTTTACTCTGATGGGCAATGGGCATTATTGCTGCGTTGGATTTTTTTTGGATTGGAGTAAAGTCGTTTTCTGCAGGAGGAAAGAAAGAAGAGATGAATAGAAAGAATGCCGTCTCACTCATTCACTTGCATTCAATTTCTCCTACATTGTGGACCAGGGTGAGAGAGTAGAGGTAGTAATTTACGTGCTCTACGCACTACCACCAAAACAAGACATGTCTTGTGAACCGTCGGCATTAAATTCCATCGAGGAAATATTATTAGGAAACATTGGAAAAGGTGAAGTCAGTTAGGGCGTACGATACTATGCGGTCCAACCAAAACTCCTGTCCTCATTTGTTCTTTCACACGCGGTAGATTACATTACATTAGGAATAGAAACGCCGGTTTTTGACTTCCATCAGACTAGTATATGGCAAATTATACAAGCAGAGCTTCCTGTCAGACGAAGGAGATTATTTTCACGCATGGGACTACATAATAAAGTGATAAACTTGTTTTATGATGAATTCAATGACCATTTCTAACCCACAGTTAATTGGCTCAAAAAATACATTATGCAAATATATTTTAGTCTTTGGGGCACTTTGGGTGAGCTCATGGTACGGCCGGAGAGAGGGTGGAAAAATCGGTAGAAAAATAATGAGGCTGATCTGTTGATACAGCTAATACAACTTAGGTAGGAGGTGTGTGGCCAAATCGTGAATTGAGTTGAATTGCGGAGATGAAAGTAAAGGGTTGAGCTAAATGTGCAATACTACTTACTAATCGTAAGTAAGGTGAAAACCAGAGAATTCAACTTGTATTATACGTTTGGACTCGTCAGGTGAACTCAAAGGTAAATTTAGTTCTTCATATACCATATTTGCACGCTCACTCGTTCCATCCATGCAGGTAATACATTCTCTGGATTCATTTTTCTACCTGGTAAGCTAAAGGTCTATCTGATAATAACACAGGTAATAAGGTGTGTAGGTGTTCGTGTGGAGGGATTAATTATTATTCGTGGGAGCATGCACGTTAGAAGCGGAGAATGTAGAAATGAAGGTTTTAACGGGAAGCGTATAGGAGAGGAAAGCACGGCGACACTACTACTGGCTGGACTAGGGCTGGACTCTGGCTAATGGCTTTATATTATTTCTTCTATCACAAATGAGTTTGAGTGAGATTGGTGAAATGAATGGAATGGAAGGTAAAAGGTAAAGCGCAGTATTGTCAGACTCCATTCATTTATTTTTCCTTTTTCTACTTTCTCAAATCCGCCGTTTTTTTTTATTTTGCCCAATTCTCATTTAAAGGAATGCAATGGAACGGGGTTTAGAGGCTGGTTCCGTTCCTGGTCCGTCGTCGGATGTGGGGCTTTGTTAAGTTACTTTCTAGTACTTAGTGAAGGAGGCAGGGAGCGGAGACTGGAATGGCATGGCATGTATGTCGGTTCGGTTCCCTATGCATTCCGCCACTTACTTCTCTATGAGCAATCCCGACTAGTAGAGCCCGAGCTAGGATAATGAATGCCTGCAATTTTAATAGGGAAGCATTAATGAGCTCTCGTAGAGCGATCTAAATTGGCCCATGTGCCGACTTAAATAAAGTTCTCTGGTGAAGGGGAATGATGAAAACATTAAATTTTCACTCGTTTCCATTTCTCGGGCTTTCTCTCTCTCTCTCTCCGCACGACCGGCAGAGGAAGGACGACGGCGACTCTCAAGCAGAGTGACGAAGAACTGGGTTTTACTACAAACGGTCCTACGAGGACCAGACTCGGAAACAAAGTTTGGTGGGAGTTTGAGTCAAAAACACAAATTATGTTATGATGAATACTGAGCTAATTCCAAATTTTAGATGCCTCCGAATGTCATCGAATAATTTTCCTAATATTTCAAAGAGAGATTTGTATAAGAGATTAGGTTTATATGAGGATTTTGGTGGGGAGGATATGACTCCCGGAACTTTAGACTGGAAACGCCGACTGCTCCTATTATTACAGTTATGTCTTAAGCGGAAACTGAAACTGGATGCAGGGAAGCATAGCCACGAAGCCTGGTCCCTGTCTGCTTGATAATCCTGACTGCTTGAGACGGTAAGGAAGGAACTCCAATAGACTGCTCGACTGGTCTTTCATATGATTACTCTCTCCAGTATGTATGATATACTTAACTCCAAACCTTCCACTATTCATTTATCACATGTACGACCAATATCAATTTAAACAAATGTCTCGGAAATTGATCATCATTCTCAGCCAGAGAAGAATAGTAGATTACGCCTTATGGCGGAGCACAGGACAATTCTTGAGCCTTGTTCTGTCATGCCCCCCCCCCATATTATCCTCATAATATTTAAATTCATCTTACAGTGTCACGTCTGTAATTTTGTAATGTTTTACCTTAAAAATGCTACGTATGAGCACAGACCTATGACATGTATCAGAAAATGAAGTTCTTTATATTTAAAATTCAATAATTTGAAACGGTTGTACTTCTTGTGAGTTGGCGACGTTGGTCAATTATTTGAACGGAGAATGGATACATAATATAGGCATATTTAATGGCATAATTGCCATAAAATCGAATCATAAACTGAACGAGTAGCAAAAGCTGGACCGGGTAGACTCGACTTCCAAGTCCAACCTGCCTTCGTAATAACCGGCGTTTCTAGACGGAGTTCAGAGCGTGAACTTGCGAATTAATTTCCTTTTCCCATTCGTACTCACAACGAACACACTATTAACTCTCTCCTCTAGCCGCATATAAATTGAGTAGGACTTCCGGTACAGGATCAATCCTAAGTTAGATTAGACTTTTTCCATGAGATTTCGAAGTAATTTGTGCGGTCCCCCAACCACGTGCGTATAGTCTGCTCGCACACCATAACTCGACTGATTACTAAAGTAATCAAATTCATAGCTGCTTTCTTGTGGTAAAAAATCACTGAATCTGAGTATATGCATTGAATTTTTTGAAAATAATTGCTACTTTATTTTATAACCAATTGCACATTGAATCTTTACTTTTTCAGTTTCAGTCATAATTTACCGAAAGTTATTTCGACTAAACATGCCTTATAATTGGACATGTCAATTGTTATCAACGTTCCAACTCATTTTTTACGGTATACCGATTAAAGTATGTCTATTCTGCGTTCCTGGCAGATTGTGTGTGAAGTATAAATTCGGAGAATTTTTATAGAATACGGTAGGATTTACTGGTTGTTGTCATGTCCTAACACCTCTGCAGACAGTATCAGGATGAAATCGGACTCGAGACCCGGAGTTCGTGCTTTACCCACATACACAACCTACAGGAAATTAGCTTCAGCCACCTAATTAAACAGAATAGAGAGAGATAGAAATGACAGTAGGGGGATGGGGGAAGGGGAGGTACGGGCAACCAATTTCAATTTCCAATTAAATCTTTTCTTAATTTCCCTAGTCTTTTCTGTCCTGAATGGCCACTTTGTCCACTTACATGTTAGTTTGGCTTAATGAGGTTCCCTTCCTCACAAGTATAATTTAAATTCAATGATCGATCCAACTGTTATTTTCTCTCACCCATCATTTTAAAATATCTCTTGTTTTCCTCCCAAATAATTTTCTCAAGTTCAGGGCACTTATTACTTCGACATTTAAGCTTTCTGTTCCCACAACTTTGCATTAAAGATTAAAGTCCTATTAAAACAATACAGTGTCTGAATGGACGGGGAAAGAGCCAACTGTAACATGGTTTTTGTAGATTGAAGTTACATATGCAAATGTTAAGAGAGAATGAGAAAATAGGGCCACGTTGGGTCCATGCGTGGAATAAGCTAAACAATAGCTCTGGCTCCGGGCCACTCAATTCCATCTAATTGAATTGGCGTGTCATGCATTTTCTCATTATCCCTTTACCTTTACGGCACGAGAACGGCATGTCGGAGACGACGTAGTGACTCATTTTCAAATATACCTTACGTAAATCATTAATGTATTCACTCTCTCTCTCCCAGGGTCCCACTACCCATTAGTGTAAGCTAAGAAGGCAAGCAATACTACTAAATCCTTACGCAAGAAAATCAAATCTGGTTACAATGGCAAAGGCTTAATAATGAGAATGAGTTGTGAGCATTACTAGTGCTCCAAGAGTGTAAGCATTTATGAATAAGCTTCTAATTAAGCTATACCTACTACTCAAGCTCAACTAAATAACACTTTTCTCTACTCCCTCCAATCCCATCTACATACTAATATTATTAAACTTAGGTATATTCATGTACTGTATTTAATTGGACCCCCTTTCTCTGAAATAAATGTGGTGTTGATTTGATTGTACTTTACAAAATATAATCTATTAATCGACATCCGCTGCTAAAGGCATGGCGAACATCATAATCCTACTTTAAAATAGACGCCGTTCCTTGTCTACAGTAGGGATGGAACTATAACCAATCCAAAAGTGGTATGACCCTCCACGAAATTGGCAACTCTGGACGTCGTCTTATAGCTGGCCATACAATCTACACCTGTCCAGCGCTTCGCTTTCTCTACAAAACACATGTTCCTGTTACTGCTCTATAATCTGGATAGCCAAACCTCGTCTCGTCAATGCGCACACTTAGTTGTTTATGAAAACTTTACTGGAAGGAGAGACTAGGTATTGGTAGGTTTGGGTTTTGGTTGGTTCGAATGAACAATGAAATAATGAAAAAAATGAATTGAAATTTTTGGAGTCTTAAGTCTTGACAGGTTGATGGGTTCACTCCCTCAATTATTAATCTATCTTTCTCATTACTTCATTCTCGTTAATATGATTTATTTGTGTTAATTACTTCAACCGGCTCGACGAATCCCTGCCTGGTTGACTGATAAGCTGCATTATATTTTAACGAGGCACTCCGAACACAACTTTCAAATCTCCTTCACGTATCATTATATAAAAGATGAGTGGGTTCCAAAAGCAAATGGGTTAAATGACGGTCGGTTTGTTGGGTTACATGGTTAAGTTAAACTACTGTACAAGGTTTCCGTTTGGATACCCGAGTAGCTGACGGGGTTCAAAATATTAATATTCGTTTGTGGTGTAGCGATTCTTGCTACCCACGGTGTGGAGAAAGGAAAGGTAATATAAAATATTCTAAGCATTCATCCTTAGTTTTTTAATTAAACGAGTTCATAAACTAACCGCATTAGTATTAATATGGGCGACGGTGCTATCGACAGGGAAGGTGTTATAGGCAATTTATTTCGCCTCGGATGTAACGATAAGAGTAATTAAATCGATCAGTGCTAAACCTCGTTAAACATTAATTCTGATGGATTCCTTCAATTCCACCCGTCCTCATTATACTCGTATTTAATAATCTAATTAATATATAGATACACTGGTAATTGCAATTGGCTGGTGCTGGCTAGTATTAATACCCGTGAGCACGATAATTGTATTACTGTGTCACTTTGACTTACCGTGGAATATGTTGGAGTGTACCAGTTCCAAAATACCGACGTATTTCTTGTTTCTACTCCTCCTAATGGATTAAGTTTCCAAAATTGACTATTAAAAATGTCAGTCCGTTCTAGCAAAGGCATTATTTTTCTATGACGAGGTTTGGGTTCCTTACCACACAATATACAATGCATTTCGGTTGCTTTAAAACGTTTCTCTGTCTATAGGGTAACCTTTCCTAGCTTAAATAGATAGCCTAGTTCTTTATACTATACCCACTTATAAACTCAGACTTCAAACATGATATGGTTGCGTTAGAATTATAAATGATTTCTCGTGAATATAAATTATTAAAATTTAATTTAAGTTTTGTCTAAAGGTTTTGTCAAATTATGGAGGCTAGGCCAACCCAATGACTCAGTCACTCAGTAACAGAAAACCTATTATCTATGATCTATGAGTGACACTCCTTTGCTTGGAGTGTTCCAGCCAATTCATAATTAATTACTCACACCAATAAATAATAAACTCAAGTTATTTTAAGAGTTCACTTGCCACACTTAAGTGGTTCTAAAACCATAAATTGTTGAAACCTACAAGAATGTGCGCTGTGAGTTCACATTTCATGACGATTCTGGTTCAATTTATTGACCTGAAAGTGAAATAGATTTTAAGAGTCCTTGATAAATCATTCATTCAATCAGTCTTGTCGGTTACCGATAAATCTCCAAATAAATCGTTCTTCTCTTATACGTATATCCTACCCCATTAAATACATCGTATCAATTTAATAAGTTGATAATAAATAATTTATATCACTGTGAACCTCGCTAAACCTTTCAGGATTTAACTACTGCCCTAAGTTTGATTTCTTAATTCATTGTTCCCAGAATTTGTCTAAACAGAAGTTCACTACTAACCGAAAGACGATTTTCGATAATCTACATACTACTCATAAAAGAAGGAAATCGTGGCATTTGTACAAGACATTAACCCCAGTCTGATTGTCCCCAAATTTTTTACAGTACTCTCCATTTACCTACTGCACATGTCTAAATAGGACTCCAGCTATTTAGAACTTCGGATGACCTCACAGGTCGGCCGAGGTCAATGGAAGGTCCTGGACCAGAACGTCAAGATGATAACTCATTCTAAGGAGGCGCCATGGAGATTCTGTATAGTAATGTTGAACGTTATGGCATGACTTAGGCGACCACCAGGTGTCGCAAAATTAATGACAGGGAATCAATGACGGACTTTTGCGACACCTGGAGGTCTCCTCAGTCATGGAATCACATACTCCATTATTTCATTGACTTTTACGATAACGATTGTTGGAATTAGTTCATGTTTGACAAAGTTCTAGAGACTAGAGAGTATTTTTAAAAATAGCAAAAAATGTTGAGCATTCACCCAATTTAAAAAGAAGTAAAGCATATGATTCAGCGAAGAAACGTTGCCACTGTTTTGGGAACTTTGCCTTCTGGGAAAGGCCAGGATGAGATATTTTATATGTAATTGTGTTGTTGCGTGCTCGTAACGTTTCTCTCTTTCTTTTCATTTTACAATGTATTTACATTTTCTGCACGGGTGGTCGGTGGGAACATTTTTAGTAAAGCGTTGAAATCTGAATGCGCTCCAGGTCTTCTAAGGTCAAATTGATTAACACAAATTCCTTTGTTTTGGACGTAACCAGGACTTATGCATTACATAACATCCTTGACAGACCTACTCTTACTGACCCCGTACTCGAGTTTTAGACGGGAGCCAATGTGTAAAAGTGTAATGTTGACTTAAGGGACGAATTAATATTGAGGTTGAGAGAGGGTGGTTTAAAGTCTTGTAAAGGAATTTGTTGTTTATTATTAAGATGTTTGGTTGGAGTGAATGGTGAAGAGGAAGTATTTATGGTTAGAGGACTGGATGGATGCGCGAGGGACTAGGAGGAAGAGATTTGAGTGTAGTAGACTGACAAGAGAGCCATTAATGAAGCGTTGGAATTTTTACAAAGAAATAATTAAGGACATGATGAGGCAGAACCACAAATAAGAGGTGTAGAATCCAATTAACAATATGAGAGGGAATGTAATTATTTGTTGGAGAGAGGAATGAGAGAGTTAGGTGAAATTTGTTGGCCATAAGCCCGTCGGTTGTAGTGTACCGTCCTGTGTTGGCCTGAGAGAGATGAGGCCGTCGCATTTTCAATTACACGAGGCCACAAAAACGTTGTTGTTGGTTAGGACTAAGGTTGGAAACATGGAGGCTTTGGCGCGAGTGTGCCTGCCTGCCTACACTCTCATACAATATGAAAGGGAGGCTGGAGAAACATACATCAGTGTCACTTGAAAGGGGGAAATAGAATATTGGAATTGCAGCAGAAGGTTATCAGAAACAAATTGAAGGAGACAGGGCAGTTTTCTAATATTAAAGTTGTATGGGACGGGGGGACAGGGGCGGGGGGGCAAGTTTAATGTAGCTCAAGTCTTTTGGTGTAATGGTTGCGTTTCGGCGCAGGTTTCTGTGCAACTGACTCTCTACTCAAAACGATGTTTCAATTGAACGATTCCGTTGGAGGGCACAGGACGGGAGTGCCATTGTTGCTCACATGGCCGTTCTTTCTCAGCACGCCGTTTTGTAATCGTGAAGAGAGCAGCGGTAGCAGCAGCCGTGAGGGTCGTCTATCCTTGAGTTGACCTGGCTTGAGTGGACTCGGTCCGGGATAATAATTGGAAAGTTGAGGCTAGTGCTACTTTCCGGTCAATTTCATTAGAGAAATGTTTGCTCTCATTGATTGAAAGTGGCCGAGCCAAAACAATAGGAAGGAGTTATATATTATTTGGGAAGGAAAATATGGAGTAGTCGTAGTAGCCAGTGCAGTCGTCGGCTGACTTGTGTCGCGTAGAGAAAAGGATATGGAGGATGGGAAAGCACGGAGCCGAGAGGCAGCAGCCCAGTCAACCAATATATGGCGAAGAGTTTTCATTACGAGCATAGTGATTTAATGTGTCACCGAGAACAGGCAGTGCAACAGCTGTTTTATATACGAAAATGGCCAATTTCCTCTTCTCTAGTCTCCAGACTCATATATGACGTGATTCCTCGTTTCGTCTCCAAAACCCCTTTTTCCTCTGTCTCCGGACAATTCCGAGATGCTATTTTTTACATTTCCTTCAAATGTATGGTGGAATTGACACACGATCTTGGACGAATAGCCTCTTTCTAATTTCGCTCGACAATAACGGACAGTGGTGGTTTTGTAGGTCCGCCTCGTGACAGCTGAAATTGATACAAATATCTAGTGATGTTTAGCTCCCGGAGAAAGTCTTTGGAGAAAGCCCCTTTCTCTCCTTTATTACAAACCCGTAAGGTATATGGTTGGGGACTCGTGTGTCTGTGTACGTACCCGATTTGTGTTTGTCGTCGTCATAAGTCGCTTCACTCATATAAATGTAGCAAGGACAAGGACATGGACAAGAGGGAAGCGCAGAGGCGGCAACTTCTCTAAATCAACTATGTCATTGAAGAGAATTTGAGAATATAAATTATCTCTCCCACATTAGGACCCAGACTACCTTCCTTGAATTGGAGAGAAAGTGTGTGGCTGGAAAGTGGAGGGCTGAAGTAAAAGAGAAGGAGTAGATCCTCTCTGCTACTCCAGGACCCGACGAGACTCCATTGAGAGCTAAATGAAGGCGTAAGTGGAAGGAGGAAATAAAGTGGTGTATTATGTGTGTTTTCCGCCCATGGCCCTTTCTCCACCGAAGAAAGAGAAGCTCTAATGGCGAAATCGTCGAGCAAGTATTTGCACAAAGCCTCAACTCTTTTGCTCTCCAACTCCTTGACTAAATGGACCGTTTGCTTCCTTGATTTAATGCTTCACACAATCTTCCACCCTCACTTACCCTCCCTCTGTCACCCATCTTCACTGTCATCCTAACCTACCCAACAAGTCTCCTTTTATTTTTATTCCTCCACTTTCACCTCCACTCTCAATTCCTCTTCATGTCCAGTCACTCATTATCGACTATTGCCTTCTATCCATCACTCCACATATCCTTCCCATTATCCCATTCTCTTCTCACATTACTCAAATCTCAACTTTTCAGACTTGTCAATCTAACTCCGTTCTGTTACAACTTTAACCTTCATTTAAAAATATAAATCCATTAATTGGCATTTACCGCTAAGGAATTGTCAAACATCTTTCCATATTCCTCGTAATTGAGTTACTTTCCATTGGGAATAGAAAATGGATCCCTAGTAGTAGGGAATACCTCGAGTGGAGACGAACGTCTGTAATTCTCCCTGAGGGATCAATTTCTTCTCATAGCGAAGGAGCAGTGGCTGCCTAATCGTACACATTAACCTTCATTAATATCTTTCAACAAGTACTGGACTACAAACAAACTACCATACAAATGTCGCTATTGTACCAATTCTGATAATCACAAGAACGTACGCCATGGAGTTGAGTCTATGCGAAACTGTAATTGTGAATATATAATAAAGAGTTGTTGAAGGAAGATGTGTATGGCGGATAGGATTGAGCTTGAGCTGAGTTTGTCGGCGTGAATCTTGTTTGACGGGAGAAGTGTGAGGAAGAATAGGAAGCAGGGAAGAGTACTCATTAGTGCTCCAAGATTTTATTTGGGATAAGGAGA
>JAQGCA010000522.1:0-26874 GCA_034698945.1 Protaphorura quadriocellata
GTATGAAATCCAGAAATTAATCTATTGTTCTTGTTCAACTTTAGTTTATTGTAAATTCTAAAATATCTTTAACATAACTTCGTTGCATTCGTGTTCACTAATATCGCTCGTATATGTATTTGCTTTCGTTCCTACCCTGACCTGTCCGGATCTAAAATTCTCATGACAATTTACAAAAAGTAAACAAAAAAGTTACTCGGATGCCAATAACACATGCCTCAAGTTTTCTGTTGATTTTCCGAGTTTCCATTCTCTATTTATTATATACTCTAAGCCTTGTCTACTCTTCCTGGGTAAAACTTTCAAATAAATATTATACAATTCGTAGATTAAACGAGTATCCTATGTGACAACATGGCACCACTGAAACTGCCATTTTATGGTGCCTGTGCAGCATTGGATACATGTTCGATCTGAATTAAATTTAATCCAGTGAAGGGAACTGGATAAGACCAAGTTCCTCGTCGTTGTCATTCTGTTCGCTTGGGTACCTGAACAGGATCGGAACACCTTTAAAATAAAGTGAAATGGAGGAGATTAATTAATGTGTTCTCCAGGATCGTTCCGATTGAAATTCTCTGTGTGAAGTTCAAAATATTGAAGTGGTGTTGATGGATTGTGTTTCAGAATTTTAGGTGGCTTCCAAATGTGCAAGATTCAGCTCAATCCGGTCATTCTGGCAGAAGTTATGAGGTCCCGTTCTTTCATAGGGTGAAAGTGTCCGTTCACTTCTTAGATGTTCCGATCCGATTCTGTCAGGACAACTGGCAAATACCTATGTATTTGATCCACCATTATGTTAGGGTATAAAAACTGGTGTTAAAGGGAAGGTTCGGTGGAAAGACGGAGGGTGTTAGTGGGAAGTTTGAATGTAGTTTTAAGCAATAAGAAGAGTAAAATGTATCCAGGTAATAGAATGAGCAGCTACGCAGTTTCGGTCTTATTGAGAAGAAAATGAGATTAAACAAATCAAAATTCGACCAACGCATCCGGATAATGCCTAGATTTGTGAGACTATTCCGGTTTTCAGTTACACTTGACACTCGAAGCCAGGGTCCAAATACAAACCAAAGGAGGTCAGGACAGGACAGCACTCACACTCAGTGTCTGCGGTTCTTTGATCAAATGAAATAAAAATGTAATGAACTTACCCAGAAGGACATGGACGTTGATACCATGAGATGCAGCATTGGAAGGATTGCAAGAGTATCGACCCGAGTCAGTAGGTTTTGCTTGTTGGATTAACAAATAAGAGGTCGTCGTGTCCCCTTTTTCCGTTAACACACTCACACCACCGCGGGGTGAATTGTAACTTATAATCTGCCAAGTGACACCAAATAAAAGTCACCATCAGTTCAATTCACCTTCAATAGACTTCTATTTGTCCTTTGAGTCCACTCACTCCTTGTACTCCAATCTAACCTTATACATCCAAATCTACTCTCACTACCACTACGCACTATAAACCTCATTAATCTTTCTCCCCAAACCCCACCGCCGTTACTACCAACCACTCGAAAAACAAAAGGACTTTTATTGCTGCGGACGCTGTTTGCAGAATTGTTTTTTTTGCGACAAAATATATGTTGCAGCTTACCTATGTTCCTTTTGAGGGGACATACATACATGTTATGACGTAATACTAATCATTAGGATGGATAGATAAATTTATTTTACTGTCAGACCAATTTCACGTCATTAGTAACCTCGGTACCTAAGTTAAAGTGATTTTTGTGTGTGCATACCGTCAATGACGGAATAGAGCTCCGGGGATCTATTCATTCAGGCAGGTTCGGAGGTTCGCCACTTTCTCCATTAGGTTATATGGAGAAAGCTGAAAAACACGGGCTGAATTCGGTCATCTACGGTACTTATAAATAGATTTCGAAATATACATACGATAATTAAGGCCCATATTAATAAAATATGCCCTATTTTGTTTTGTATTTATGCCTACGGTGATACTTAACAGTGAGACTGTTATACTTGAATTTACGACTATGCGGTTTAAATAAAATGGTTCGAACTCCACAAAAATTACCTCAATTCTGTTTTTATTTTAATGCATCTTATTTTTTTCTATGATAACAGAAATAAAAGCAAAAAACACAAACCAATATGACGTCAAAATGCGTATAGGCTGCAACATATTAATACTAATGTATAAATATAACTTACACATGTAAGAACAAATACCAGAGGCAACAGAAGAGCGCCGCGAGTGGTCTTTTCAATTATTACTACTACGCCCTGCTTTGTTCTGAATTCAGTGAGTAATCATAAGTGGGGACTCGCGCCATTAGAAAAGTTCCACAGCAGCAATGTATTGACGTTTGCTTTCTCCTTCGACTTTTCTCCTTAAATTCGACTGTACGATGTTCTGTGTGTGTTCGAAATTTCTTGCCAATTCCAGAAAACCCGGCGGACGGACTACTTTCCCCACGTCGCACTAACTTTTTTTAGGAAGGCTCTTGTATATAAGAAGTCGGAGCACAAGACTCTTAGACTTTGCTGTATAATTTGGGTCATTTTTCAATACTTTCTCCAAGTCTGACGTTCTAATGGAGTCGGGCGGTGGTTGGTTTAGTGTACATAGTTTGAGAAACTTAACACGGATGGAGAGCGGAGCACAGAGCACAGCCCATAGCATAATGCCTTTCCATGGATATTTCTTCCTCAGACTCAACTTTCTTCCAATTATATGAGCTATTCCAGAAGTATTATTTCTCACCTTTTTTGGAAAGCGCTCCTGGAAAGAGAAATACTACTAGACTTACGCTGCACTGTGATGGGACGAGAAGGGAGAAGTTGTGAAAACTTTAGTGGGCAACTAAAGTTGACAAGAGAAGGACGGGAATGAGACTCCTAACGCGTTACTTTTGTCCAATACTAGGCTTCAGTGGGGAAATGAAAGAGCTCAGTTTTGCCAAGTGTGAACCTCGAAATTGTTCTTACAATTCTCTCAGAGTAGTGAGTTGGTGAGTCTATTGTAATATAACGACTAGGACCAGACTATTTGTTCACCAGCTGAAGCTCAACTCTTCGTAACTTACACATTAGACAAGGCTAAATAAGATGAACAGAGTTTCTAGTCAAAGATTTTAATTATTATGCATAGCACCTTTCCAATTCAATTTGAAATAATGGCTGCATGGCATAGAGGACGGGAAAAATGTTTAGCGAATTTAGTTCTCCTCGAAATAATACTCAGTTGACAACTTGTAATGTCGAAAGCCTGTATGGACTTTGACCTATCCCAAACCTAAGGCGACAACGATGACTGCATTATGTTCATTGCGAGTCAACTGATTTGTTAGTGTGCGCTAAGAAGTGGTAAGAGCCTTCACAATGTAAGTAGGTCAATGTGTAATAACTGCGTACAGAGAGTGCTCCTGGAGCTATACACTGAAGGATGAACATTTGGAAACTTTTGATACTGACTTTTCCCTGAATATGACCTCTAATGATATGTACTTATGAAGGCCAAGTGTAAATATACTTTTGTAATTACTTGAGGATGTCGTACGAGCACATAATCACAAATAAATGAGAAAATGAATTAGCTAATTGCTTTTATTTAGGCCAAAAATGCGAAACTAAACTGTTATTGCCGTTCCTTATTTCGGTTGATCGTTGGACGAAGTAGAGAGTTCCAGCCATCGAATACATAGGGTAGTTGAAATAGATTCGAAGAGTGTTAGAAGATATTACTAAAAGTACGAGGATGTCCTATTATCAACACCGGTGACCTCTCTAGTTTCACCAGGGTCACACCATTAAACACGGTGGAGTAAAATTTGAGCCCAGAATCCTACTATAAAAGGAATTATATAAAATGACCAATCAATGACCGTTCTCTGTAATGAGGTTAGACTGGGCCCTTAACACGCAAACAGACCTTACCATGAAGAATATGTCCTTACCACCATTTTACTTTCCCATTTGATTAGTTTGAAATTGCTGAGTGAAGAATTACAAAGTACAAACCAAACGAACCCCTGAGTGCAAGGAGTATATTGCCGAAAAAGATCATCAACAGCATGGTGGTAGACATGAAACATGAAGTGAACTGAAGTCTAGTGGTACTTCATTCCATCCATTCCTGGCCGTCCAACCCAAGTGAAACGGGTGAACTAATACCGTCATAATACGTAATGGACTCTCCACGGTCGACATTTCTCACGGAGAAAAGTACAGTCATCAGAGGAGGAAAATGATGTAGTTACAGTAAACCACAACACCTGCTTTTTGTTTATGAATGAGGGTAGTCTCCAGTCTCTACTCCAAAGTCTATGATCCTCGGAGTTCAAACGAACCAACGAAAATGAAACTTTTCTCCTTTTGGGTTTACTTTTACTTTACTCTTCGGGCGTTGGATTTTGGTTCAGATGATGAGAATGAGCAGTTCAGTTCTCAACGTGGGCTACGGCTACGACTACTTCCAGCTTTCCAAGTCCTTTCTAATGTTTCATTTGACGCAACTTGATTCCTATATCCTGAAAGAGGATCGAATTAATTATCAAAATGCTCTCCAGTGGGAAATCTACCATCAAGTGCGTCGGAGCTTAGCGGGGACTGTTCGCAGAAAAGCTAAGACTAGATATCTACCCCAGCCTTTTCCCCTCGTTTTCATCGCCTTTAATTTCAGCCTTTATGGAAAGTGCTTTTCTTCAACTTAACTGTCCCTACTTTCTCCAGATGCCTTTCGTTCATATCTGAACAAACTTCGAGTCCCTGGTAGAATTAAATCCTCCAGGAAATCCCAGAAGGAAGACAGAAGCAGTTGTGCAGTAGCAGAAATTGTCATCATGTTTACATTACAATATTATATTTTTGTTTTTTTCTTCGTCTGGCTGTCCGTCCTTTCATTTAATCTATTTAAAATAGCTCAGTCTGAATTACACTCTGGTGAGTATACAAGATTAATGGTCCGTCTAGTAGGTCGTCTTCTTAGAGAGTCTTTATTACTAAGTAAGAATTAGGGTAGGTCCGAATCATGCAATTCTGAGGTACTTATCTGGTTATGGCAGACTTAAGCATAGTTAAGAGTTCTGAGAATGTCCAATTTCTGAAACTTAAAACGAAGAATTCGAAACAATTAAAATGAAACCAAAAATTAAACTAATAGCCATAATCATTGTATTGTACCCGTTTAAGAATACTTTGAGTGTCCTATCACAAATGAGGCACTTGGAAAAAGGGAGGCAAAAATCAGACCGCCAGAAATTAAGTGAGTATTTAATATAAACCGGTCGAGAAAAATCCTCCTGCAGAAAAATAGTTTATTCATAACATAAAATCTGTAATTTATAAGCTTGTTGCAGATGGAAAATATGAATGTTCACAATTTCTTTTAATTTAAGAAGTTTTGTGTTTTTTAATCGAGAACTTGAATATGCTGCTGCCAATCATTCAAAATACCAGCGGTGTCTCCAAATATGTCATTTTACTGGAGCTTGACTAATACCTAAAGCAAAAGAATGAACTGGTTAAATTTGAAGCCTATTTTTGGTGTGGAGTAACTCTACATGCTCAAATTTCACAGAGCCGAGCCAGTCCACCAAAAGTTTCATTCATTCCGAAATTTGAATCTAAGAACCGCAGGCCTAAACCAAAACATATTGCAGACACACGGCACGGCGGTTGGTTCGTGTGAGTATGATATATGCAGATAAAGTGATGATTTAACAAATGAAGAGGAAATGAGTGAGAATGTCGGTCGGGAGTCCTGGCAGCCACCTCCTGTGTCTGGCATATCAACTTTTTCAACTTTTCCTCTTCTCACTTGACATGATTAAATGGGATTTGAGCATCTGCTCCTGAAACAAAGATGGAACATTTCCAAGACTTCTACCCAGTTTAGTTTTGAGTCGGTTGGAAATAGTAGAAGAAAGAGTTGAATGACAGGAATTCACCCACCTCCTATGTAATCCAGACATTGGGTACCTGGAATGAACACAATCTTGGAGAAAGTCCTGAAGAAAATCATACCTTTGCGCACGGGGTGGTACAAACCTGGGGGTTGTCAGAGTATAATGAGATATTCATTTCGTACAAAATTCAACTAGAATTTTGTTCCTACTCTTACTACTAATTCTAAACCGTGCACTATATTTGAAACCAAGAAAATCGTGGTCTGTCATCAATCCTGGGTAAATTGTTTCGAACCACCCAGAACGAACGTTGTAAGTAATACTTCGACAGATCCTAGGAGCACTTTTCTGTCATACTTTTAGTTCAACCAACTGGTTGCGTTTTCTTTTCCGAATGTACCTAGGGTATGGCATTGGAAAACTGCTAGCTAAACTGATGTACGTACACGCATAAAGTTTGAAATTCATTTTCCCTGGAGCAAGAGCAGTTGTAAGGAGTTAGGAATAGAAAACGACAAAGAAATAGAGGAAGACGACGACATTCAACCATCGTCGAGTTCTCAAGTTACAAGTGAATTATTCGCTGGGCCAAGGAATGCTTCCAATTCAAAGAACATCCCGCCGCCGGAGAGTATAGGAAATAGTAGTTGTAGTAGTGACTTGAGATATCTTTTCTGCACTGAGAAAAGGAAATTCAGTGTATTTGCTTGCAAGGGAAGGCATTGAGTCGAATTCTCTTTCGACTACTTCTGCCTTTCGTGGGTTCCTTCGTTTCATTTTCCCCTTCACCTGTTCTTTGAATTACATAAAGTTTAGGTAAACAAACAAATCTTCTTTCGACTTGGCACGCGTAAATACAGTCAACCAGCACTAGAACTGGTTGCAGGTAAGGTACAGAGAAGAAACTAAATTTATTTGATTATCAAACTTTCTGGTTGAGCAGTGTAGTGATTCGTGGAGTAACTAACGACAAACAAAACAATTGGGATGCAGCCACAGAATTACGACGTGTAAATCAGCTAACCTTTAATTTAAACCATAATGCCTTTAGATACACAATGAAAACGCCTAGCTCTTTCATGAAAAAATACGCATTAAGTCTTACAGTTGTGAATCCAAAACATTTTACGGGTTTTCATTACATTATCTGGAAGCGCGTAAGTTCCCTAAAAGAAATCCTTTTCGGATCGCTTAATCAATCGTCAAAACTATACCAGATTTATTATACTTTCTTTCTCGCAGTTTGAATGTTTATCAGTATGACAAAGGAATCCAACATCGAAACAATTAAGGAAAACACACAAGCCAATTCATGAATTTCAGTTCTTCACTCTAATAAGAAACCACTTTTACGAACCAGATTGACTCAAAATCACCCTGCGGTCAAGCATCCGGAACACAGATTTTTGGATACACTACAGCCAGACATTTCTAAACATAATTTAAGTAATGCACATCCAAGCGTACGAGCTCCTTAAAAGTTAGCTCGAAATCCGGAAAACATATTTTTCTGTGCCGACGAAACCAAAGCAAGTACATAACCTATATAATCTCACATTTGGACCTGTTCTGAGCTTAACGTGAGAAACAGCCTCCTCGTAAGATTCACGAGTGAAGTAATATATCGTATCATAACTGTCGATAAACAGAAGATCTTCGAAAATACATTTATTCTTCATACGTCACGGAGTCCTTCGTAACTAAAAATCTCCCTAGAAGTCATATGCCAATCGCATTATCTGAACCCGGTATAGTAACTACCATTGTCCCCGCAGACAGCGGCCTTCTCTGACCGCAACTTCAAAATATTTTACTTAATATTTGCTTCTCTATGTATTCTTCTTTTACGGAAATGTCTACATATGTCTGAAATCAGCTGCGACATTATCTCTCTCAGGAGATATCCCTTTTCTCTACGAATTTTTAACATTCAAAGTTGTTTATTAGAGATTCGGAACAGATTTCTCGTCTAGTATTAACGGTTAAGACCCAATCCAATAATGGGAAAGTGGGGGAAAGACTGACTTTCAAAGTGGTTTGAGCTGAAGCGAGCCCGTATTATTAAGTCAGTGAAATAATACTGGGTTTAACTTTTAAGCCGTCCATTGCTCTTCTCCGCGGAACAACAAGCCAGAAATACACACAAACACAAATCGCTATTATTTTCGACTGGGTGAACCTTGACTGCATATTGCACTTACTTACTTTATAGCTCTTAAGAAAACTACAGACTGTGTGTGGGTGTGTAAACCTTAAGCCACCACAGACAGAGTAGTAGTAAGAGCTTACGATGTGACCTGCATTTTTTGCCGGGGTAAAATCCTTGTTCCAGGGAACATACATACATGTGACATGTGAGTTTGCTTTCCCCAGATCTTATGAGAAAAAGTCACGCAGGAGATAAGGGAGTTTTAGGGGAGCGACTTTCCTTCAGAGCAACTACGGACGAATGTATTTTCCAGAAAAATCCAGTTCTATTACTTGATAGGAATCTGTTTGCACTCAAACAGCTAGCTTCAAACTTTAGGATAGTGCGCGACTCTTGAAATAACGTTATGTATAATGCGGGTCCACGCACACATAACAAGCATAACATACCACACGCACAAAGGTAAACCAAAGGAAACACAAAACAAGCGAAGCATAGGTCGCTTAGAATAGTCACAAAACGATCCGTCGTAATTACTACCACTATTTCTAACAGCAGTGATGATAAACCAGATTACCGCACCGGCACGAGGCATTTCTTAAAACATCGGAAATATATTTTATAAGATTCGAAACTTTTGCATGCGCGATGCAATTCCATCAGCTATTTGAATTTGGACTAGATATCTCTGGACACTTTCGGTGAACCCATCATGCACGTTTCTCGGGAAACTTCTGAGAACAAAGGTTGCAACTTCGTACCTATAACCAAGCATAACTTAATCCCAACCAGACATTCGCTAATTTGATCTGAAGATAAGGTCTATAGAGTCAATGGATGCTGATCCGTACCTGCTGTCATTGCGGGATTTTTTCAGCAACATATAACACCTCCACAATGTTCTTTATTCGACATACAATATTACACCAAGCTAGATCAGATTTTTATTACTCTTTCAATTTCATCCTTCTCTACAATTTCAGGAGTAACTGATCACATCATTCGAATATCTAAAGCTATGATTTTGTAACTACTCAGGCAGATCAATTTGCAAGAAGTTCCTACTCAATCACTTTTGTACGCCTGTATAATAAGTCAAATATGTATGTAGGTAGTTTTAGGTTTCAAGGATTTAGCTATTCTGGAATTAATTTTGAGCCGTGTACTGTATCCAGCATTTGTAGTTTATTCCATTTTAACATTTTAAATTCATTTCAAAAAATGGTAACGAATTCCCCTTAAGCATTTAATATCGATCCTTTGGCTTCCGACGTTCGAAACGACAGACTTTTCTCTCGATTCTCTATTCAGCGTTCGAAGAAAGAACAGAGTCCCAAACTGTCATTTATGACCGTTATATTTCACCTTACATGTGGTGGGTATGTACGTAGAAGGTGAAGTTATTTTATCGTTTGAGGAGAGAAGATCGCTTAGTTTTCACATACATCGCCATTCCACCATTCCATTACACTGCCTTGCATTGGATTATGGGTGGCAACGAAAGCCCAAAAGAATATTGGAAGGTTTCATACATTTACACTCATGCTGGTCCTGGAAGAATTCTGATGCCAGACAGGGCAGGGAGAAAGTGATAAAGGACCTGTTTTCGGAATACCTTTCAAACCAAAAACAATTTTTGGATGCATTACGATAACCCGATATCCCATATCTCGCATCATGATCATCGTTAACCGTTTCTCAAAACGACCTCTTTGCTCCGGTCGGGGTAGCGCAGTACGTAGTAAGGATAACTGAATAATTTTGCATTCAATTTTGAATTAGATCGGTTAGATCGTTCAACGATCGTTTAACGTTTAAAAGCGTCTCCGCCTCCGCTCCACAATTTCTAGCTTTCTTTCTGGTTCAATAATCCACAGCTCAGTCAATATTATATAAAATTTATTTTTGAACAATTTTTGCAAGGCGATAAATGGAGGACTTCTTTTACGTAAGTGTAATACTTATGTAAGAGCCCGTAACTCTCGGGCAGCCAAGATGGTGTTCGTAGAAAGATAAACATATGTACATTATTACACAAACCATCAGTGAGACTGAAATTAAAAATGTATAATATTTTGATTTATGTAAATTACTCCAACTTCAACCTGTAGTTCCCCTTTGATTTGACTTCAGATGAAATGTGCCTCAAAAATTTGGATATTTTATGCAACATGGTGGCCTAAAGCCAGTTCTTAAACACCGAACGATATTTGTCGAATTCCTTAATCTGTATCTCAGTGGATTCCTTTCAAATGAACGTTTATGGAAGATATGGTTTACGTCTTAAGTGTGCACTACGTACGGTATGCATTTGAATAAAGTACGTAGAGCGGGGATCTACTTCAAAATCGTATTGCTCGTACTAACGCCGAACATGTCATTCCTATATACCTACTTGTCTCTCGCTAGTTTTTTTCTCGAAAGAAATGAAATCTGTGGAAAATTCAACAGAAGAGAGGAAAACATCAATACGAACAGTTCTACATTCCCCTTTATTTGGACTGTCTCCACATCGACAAGGACGGATCCTGCTTTCTTCAGATTCCTGTGTACATCTATGCAATGCAGCACTAGTATTTTGTATTTTTTTCTGAGCTTCTAGTTCGACTCATCTTTTCAAAGTCGGAGTAGTGGTGTTGTGACTTTCTATTTTTATAGGGAGGAAGGTTCCATTTATGTTCACGTACATAAAGGCATTATCCATCTCCATACCAATCCTATGTTACTGGCAACCTGTCAAATTCCAATACGTTTTAATGAAGAAAATATATGGGTTGGTTATTCAGTGCTCTTCGCGTTAGAATGGACGCTCATTTTCAGCATGAGAATGAGCTTTCACGTCGAAAAGAGGAATTCGCCCTTACATCAGAAGCAGAATACTCATCTAGTCGTGAAAAACAGCGATTCAAACCATACATGCCCAAGGAATCCAATCCCAAAGAAAAAATATCTATAATATATAATTGTTGTTCAAATTCTCTTGATTCATGATGCTATTTCAAATCAAAATCACAAGGTACAGTAGAGCAAATACCACATTGTTCTGATTTCATATTCCGAGGCGTGGTCGGTGAATCAACTTCGAATATTATTGAGGGAGAACTGAACGCTAGTATGGTAATCTCGTCATTGCCATTAATATCCCAAATGTAAAACCGCTTGCCAGTTTAAAAGTAAAGACGATGGTTCGATCGCCTCAGTTTAGCTGTGTTGGGAGTTTGATTGCCGCTACCTATATGTTACAAATGGAGGTGCTATGGACTGAAATAATACTTTAACTCTAATTTAAGTCCGTTAAAGAAGTTGCTAGCACTTTTTAAGCATCTAAGAACGCTTAAACCAAAATATTTCACAATTAGAAAAATGCAAAGGTCTGTAGTCGACTTAATTGTTTTTTAACGGAAATAACAGGTCTTGAATATATTAAGTATCAGATATCCAGGACACAAAATCTCATAGATCTGTGATTCTAAAAACCGGCCAGAACACATGGACAAGTACATACCATCAGTTTCTTCTTCAAAGGATAATATATAATAGATGGTTCCTTACACAACATACGTTCACCACATACGACATAGACTTTCCAAACAAGCTTCCGTTCGGAGAACATCACGTCAACACAACACCAAAATCGAACACAAAGCGAACGTGTTGCCTTTATTATTATGCTGGCTCTGTGCATGGCCCAGTTTACGGATTTATCCATTCAGTCAAGCAACCGTATAAGCGAAGCCCCCGCACACGTCTTGGAAATATCAAATCTTCTCTAGAGAAATGTCTTGCCACAGTTAACTAGGACAAATTACCTTTTTCAATCTTCCATTCATTTTGATAAAATATGTACTTTTATGTTTTGTAATGTCCTACTGAAGGCCCCGATTTGGTCATCAAATTTGTCAAGGTCGGATCTTGCACAATATGACAAATTAATTAACAAATTGTGAATTCATCTCTCTGCTGATGTTTGATATTTTACAAGACATGTTTTGGAGTATTCTTTCTGTGATTATGTTTATTCCTTTAGTGAACATACCTTTCATCTCATTCAACTAAAACAATTAGTTTTAACGACATCCACTAATGAATCAGTGTGATGTCTGATATTGTACTGTGTGAATGTAGTTAATACAAACTACAAACTAATCCAGCCCAATCTAAAGTGTCGAGAAGTCCGAAAGTGATTACTAGAAATCTAATACATCAACTACACACGAAACTGGACAGTTTATAATTTTGACCGCTTTGTCCCATCAGCGTAATTAATGCTAAATAATAAAAATCTGTCTCGTTGTCTTCGACGGTTTACTCTGAAAAGTCTTGATACTTATTAGGATAAAAGGAGTCATTGTGTGTCTCATGTCTCCATCTATTATGCATAATTACCCATTAATAAACTCTTATGTACAGCTACTCGTTGGCTATATAGACTATGCCAACCTCAACGTGAATTTAGTGACAAAGGTCGAATGTGTACTATTGTCGCCCAAATAAACAAAGCGTTATTTCCTAGCCGAATTCCTAATTCCTAAATTAAGATTATTATCACTACATCCTTTGTCGAATATTCATCAGTCAACACAAGCACAATAGCGTGTTTGCACCAGTTGTAGGAGCAGTACAATGGCCCAAAAACCTAACTCAGTGTACAGCTCACAGCTGGAACCTTGTCAAAAGGGGTTTTGAACCTAGTATCGTAGATAATTCAAACCCAAGGGGCAGAGGTTGCCACTAACACTGCTTGCATCGCGGTAAACGAGAGGTTATTGATCGAACTTTCTTCTTTTCCATTTTGTTTTATCTTTCTCCCAGAAGACAATAGAAGTAGGGCTGTAATTTGGACGTCATTCAAATACTTACTCATCAATAAACAAAGGAATTGATTGATTGATTGATTGATTGATTTATTCAACTGTCAAACCGATTTCACATACGTGTTCTTTAAGCCACGGGGACAGACTACTCACTATGTTAATATACAGAATAATAATAATAACACACAATAACACAAAATAATAATATAAAATATAACGGTCGACGCTTTGAATGAGTAGTAATAGTAATAGTACTACGACTAATAATTGAGTAAGTACACGGTGGTTCATAGCGATTTACCCCCACGGCAGAACATAGGAGTTGCCAGAAAATAGAGAAAATACATTTTGTAGTGGATCTTGACTAGCATATACTGAACTATTACCGGGACCGAGGCAGCGTAGTGTGCGGGGCGCCCATCTGCTACCTGTTCGGAGGCGTTTCGAATCTCCCGGGAATGGTATATCTCAACCCGGCTTTTTCTATTCTATGAAGTTTTTACCCACTTTCTTAAATTAGTAAAGTGCGCTAAAAGTGTAGGAAAGTAGGGTACCACCAAGAACAAAGAAGCCCTATGGCGGTTAAAAAGACGTTCGTGGGTAACAGTTTGGTAACAGTGCAGTAACGCGTTCGTCAACCTGCATAGCAGGGTCTGGAGCAATCTCCCTCGTAGAAACAGTCAATAGGCCATAATTTGACAGGACGTGTGGACGTGTCATATCTGAATCACACAACACAGGATAGATAACAAGTTCAGACCTCCAATCCAAGCAGTGCCAGGTACGCAGAGATTTTGAACTAAACAAAGATATCTTTATTGACTCAACAATTTTGTGCCCAGGTCGTAATTTCTGAATTCTCAAAAATATGTATATCTTACATTCTCCAGCAACTCCACTGTTAGTTTACAGTAGGCACTGCTTAACCAGCAGTGTATATAACACTACCTTCACAAGAAAAAACTAGAATGAAATGAAATGACTGTTTCTCCCTATACCGCTTCCACAAAATATAATAATATATGTAATGCTTTAGATTTGAGCCTGGGGAAAGTCGATATGACACTTATAGACTTAAAGTAAAGAAAATGGACGAATCCCCAAGTTTTCTCTCAGTAAATTTTACCTTCCCATTCATTCACTCTCTGCAGGAGCAGGAGCAACGAGAGTCGAGGCTGAACGTAAGTTCAGTTTTGGTTCACTTACTTTGGCTTTCTTAACGACACGTCACCTTAAATTAAACGCTTGACTTAAGCATGAGTTTTTTTCTTCTTCCCTCCTCCCTTTTATTCTCTTTTTTCTAGTGGCTTCTATTTGCACTTCCTGGGCGGAAGAGGAGAAAGTCTATGGACTATGTTCTACAACATGGATCAAAGAAGGAAAAAGGAAACGTTGTCGTTCCTTCTTCAGATTTGAATAGAACGAAAAGAAAGAACCAAGAGCGAAAATTTAGGATGGGTTCTGGCCCTACTACTTTCTATTACTGGTGTAACAAGGGAAATTCCTGAAATGTTATGTTATAATTATGTTGTGGGTTAAAGTGTGCTATTTCAATTCAGAGGATACTTATACGTTAAACATTCAGTCCCGACTGGCAAAGTTTACTGACACCATAAGCTGCAGAAGAAACTTCAATGACCACGAGAGCACAAGAAAACTACGCGCGCTACTTAGGTAGCATAGGTGTCCGTATCGCTCGTAATTCTTCCTCTTTTGCCTTAAGTGGGTTTCTTTGACCAGAAAGTGACATTTGACTAACATGTCAACGTTCATGTCATCTAGTCATCGTCATTCCACACTTTGTTCGCTTTACATTCTGATAATCACTTGTTATTCCGAAAACTTAAAATTTCTACTATGCGAAACCAGAGGATTGGAAACATATCTCTCGTATCAAATGTAAGTTTCAAGTTTCAAACAAGTTTAGTTTTGTTGAAGTGCTTAGCCAATCCGCAAATCCCTTAACGATTATTAACGAGTTAACGCTAATCTTCCACTGGTGACACAAACACCCTACGATATCATATACTGTAGGGTACATCGCGGTCACATATTATCAGTTCATATTGTCAGTTATCAGTTGTGTGTTACTTCTCGATACACATTAATTCTAAAGTTCTTTTACTATGGGGGAAAACATCGGCGATGTGACCCTTGTGCAAATGGGGATGCTAATCCATTCGTACGTGCATGTTTAAGACATTTTCACTTTTGTATAAGAAATGAAACGCTGAATGGTTTCGTCCTTTCTCCGTTTACTATACTCAATTAAAAGTATCGAGCTTTCTTTAGTAAAGTGTGCGAGTGATCATCATTGTATCTTGCCGTGCAAGTAATGGACGCATTGTAAGGGCAAGTTTTCTGCTTTCACAAGTGGAGCACATAGGCCGTTGAACTTTACAATTACTTTCTCCCCGCCTCTGGGAGAAATAAATAAACTTTAAAGGGCTCTGTCCGCGGTTGGAAACCAGAATCGGGAGCGCTAATGGTTTTTTTCATGGGTTCATCGTTCCAAGTCACGTATTTTTCTAAACAAGAATTTTCTTAATTTGTCATGCCGGTTGAACTAAATTTGACTAACCTCAACGCCTAAGAGAATTAATCAGAAATTAAGTTGGGCTTGTGTTGACATCAATATGCAGTGTATCCGAATAGGACCAATACACCTCTCCAGAAAAAAGGCTAAATTTTGATCATCAACATTTTGACATTGACCTACAGAGTATGGTTCCTGCATGAAATCTGTTTATAAGGTCAGAAATGGATTGTACACTTTTCCAAAACCCGATTTTGTAATGGATAATTGTAAATAGTAAATCCATGTTTAAGTATATCATATTATTCACATAGTAAATATTCTGCTGAAAAACGTATACGATACTTCGTGATTTGAGAAAGAACTTTTGTACATTTGTCAGAGAAGTTGTATATGGTTTTCAATATTTTCTTTCAGTGTGAATTTATTCAGTCCAACCAATTTGTGAAATCGTCTTGGGTGCCATACCATAAAGAGAGAATAGTATTGATCCTCGAATTACTTGCGCGTGTGAATGACCCGTTCTTTGACTTATCTAAATCATGGCAATTCATTTCAAATTTAAACAATTTGTGGTTTTTCGTTAAGTTACAACCCTCAAATTGTACTCGGGTTGGTCATCTAATCCTCATGTGGCAATTAATACATAAATCTGCGGGCTTTACTAAAAGAGATAATAGCACATACGTGCTACTGGGCAGTGAGTTCTGATCATCTTCCCAGAACATTGGGTGTCTGTGGATTGAATGCTTGGTAGATTCTTGACGTTGTGTTTATATCATTATCTGACATTTCGGACACTTTGTAACGTACAAGGTCGAAATAGAGAAGCCTAATTTTAAGCAACCGAGTTAGACTATCCTTTGACGTTCTAATGAGATAAGAGAGCAAATCGAAATGTTTAGTCGGATAAACTTGAATAGAAATTTGAGATTCAATTCATCGAATTTCTCGCAGGCTTTTGGTTCCCATCCCCATTGCCGGAGATATGAGGAATCCAGGAGAATTTCTACCCGTCTAGTCTATCTCCTAAACTGCTCCATGGCACGTATAAATCAAAACCTCCTCATTCGAAATTCGTACGTATTGGCTATGAGAATGCGGCAGCAGACGAATGCGTGCAGAACGTAATGCGGGTAGATTAAGATTAGACGGAAGTGAACGACGAATCTGGCTATGACTGTTGGGCCACCCGATTGGATTTTCATTCCACATCCTATTTTCTGTGTGTACGTATTTTGTGGCACGGCACTTTCCCTTGGCACACTTGGCCCTATCTTTGTGACAGTTCCAAGAATTTGAGGATTTATTCTAAAACCTCATTCCCACATATATGTACAGAATACTAATGTACAAAAGTCCAAATTCCAGGTTTGCGTTGCTACGAGTAATCCCCGTCTTAGAAAAGAAATCTACTTTCAGAGTCGAAGGAATCTAGTAATTGTGAAATATTTCTTTTCATTTCACGAATAAAAAAAACCATACAAATACGAAACCAAATTTAAAAGCTGCAGTACCAGATTTCAAGGTGTTACAAATACTATAGCATTATCACAGAGTATGAATATTGCATTTATTTAAGATCTTAGTAAATTGGGTCATCAGCTACTCCTTGATCTTAATTTCCTCCGTAGTTTTAATCTTGAGAATTTGAATGCGTTTAGAATTCTCTGACTCTGACTCTGACTCTGACTCAGGGAAGAACGGTTAGACATTCCAATGCACGAAAATGTGCGGAACGACCCCGCATACCCCGGAATTTTGCAAATGTAAACAGTTAGCTAGTTCAAAGTACATATATGAAGGAGACGGACATGTATAATAATATGAACACAAAAATTCGATTTTCATAGTACTCAGTACACGAATGTGTAAGTAGTTCACTCTGGACTAGTATATATAAGGGAAAGGTCGCGTGGAAGTGGAAAGGGATACGTTATGTGCAAAGATGTACATCTGCATACGATTCACATAAAATTCTGTGAAGCGGACTGACGCTGCACTGGTAAAGGACTGATAGAAAGGAAAGAAAAGGAATACATAATTATGTTACGGACAATTTCTAGAATCGGATAATTTATAACTCAAATGCAACCCTTAGAATTCCAGTTGAGTTCCATGTGAAATTTTGAATATAGTCCGACTTGTGTTGCTAGAAATTCGAATTTTTCCCGTGTCTAGGACTGTCTAGATCTTAGTAGTCAGTTCCGATTCAACCCCGGGGGATCCACATACTAGAGATACAGCCTAGGATTTATTTGGTCAGTCGTTTCAGAATAAACTGTTGTAAACAAGGAGACCGTGTTGATAACAAGATTCATAACAAATAAATAAACTATACTACAGTTCGACCAAATAAATTAGGCCCCTAAACGGCAAGATTCTCTTTCACCATGTAACGTTAGCTCATTTTGTAGCATGGGAGAGCTGGTGAGACAGAATGACACGGATCAAGACTTGCTGGCGAGGACGCTGACCGCGGCTGGTTTGTTAATAAACAAATCTTACTGTTTAAGTTTTTTTGTGGAATAGAGGTATGCACGTGGAAAAGGGCATGTACAAAACCGACGAAGCTAATCTATCCGCCGCAAACAAACAAAAATTCCCATTTAATCTGGAAGACTTAATTTGTGACTTATTTTTAAAGATATAATTGCCTTTGTGATGATGGTTTGTTTTCTGAACCATTTTTGACTCGTATAAATTTTCTGACTTCCTCACTGAAAGATTGACCTAACAGAAAAAAGTATCTTGAAGAGAAAGTCGGGTGCCCTGATTTGGATTCCCACGGTCGTGTCGCTGATCGGGTTTTGTAAAAAAAAATTTACGACACGCTTCTCTCATATTGTGGGAAAATCCTACTTTTTAAGATAATTCCTTCGGCATTTGATATAATTAAGGTTCCATATGGTGTGGGGTTGATCTTTGGTGTAATACATACTTACACCAAACAGGATTTTTTACACCTGCTCCTTTCACTAAGGGTACCAACCCTAGAGCTATACTGAAGTGGAAATCTTTGGTTGTGCCTTACGCGAGTAGCAGTACATATGCGTACTAGGAGATGAAAGTCTTAAATTGCCTGGATCCACTGAACAGAAATACTCTCTCGATTCTACAAACTTCCCATAACATATGCATACATACAATCTGACAGTATTGCACGGTAGAGCAGAACCAGAAGATGAAATGGCACCGAGAGCACTTTATTAGATCAAAAGTGAAATTTATGAAATTGCACCTTTTGACAAAAACCTCTACGGCATTCCAAAACATGTACGACTACTTACTACGCACGCACTACAGAAAACTGACTCGGTCGGTCTCTCACGAAACATCTGTAAATCATAGAAATGAAATACTAAGGATGCTTACAGACTAACGCACCACGGTCTACGGTAGTCTTGACTTGAATAAACATGTTCATGATGTGAATGCGTTGAGCTCATATACCATGTATGTTTTCTCTGCTGCATTAACCTACATTGAATTTAAGAATCGACTACTATCATACATATACCTTTCCCTGGATGAAAGAGTGGAGACGCACGAAAGACGTCAACTCCGACGAAAGACTCCATGTGCATAATGTGGAAGAAATATGGAATTATTTAAAGGGTCCTCCGTTTAAAGACCCCTCTATGGTTATACTACTAAAATAGGAATTTATATAAGGTACTCTGCTATACAACGAAGTGTAAATATTTAGTATACTAACAAACTAACCTGAATATGTGGTAGAAAAGAAAGCATATAAATTATCATAGAATTTTCATATGGTATACAAAATTCAATCTAGTTTAACATGCCTTTCTCTACACTTTGACCGCGCTATCATATTAATAAGTTTATAAACATTCATGGGAAAGAACCGACTGGTTTTATTGTAGGTGACTGGTTTTACGATGTATTGGAGTGATCTAATGCCTGCTGCCGAGCGCGTACCTGAACTGAACCGATTGTGGTTAGTGCTAGGTGAAACTCAAGGGAACACGCTTGTAAAAACTCACAATGTTTTGTTCTGGCGAAAAAATATTGGGTGAAAGTTCGTTCATTTTTCAAATGGGTACGCGTAATTGAAGGTGTAGTTGTGTGTCCGATGGTTTGGAGAAAGTCGGTCAGACAAAGCAATTCGAGAAGTGCGCAAAAATGCAGCGCTCATTTAGAGGAAGGAGCTCGGCCGCAACGCTGCCCAAGTCCGCAATTATTCACTACTGTGAAACATTTATAAAAGTGTTTGGTGAATATTTGGATGTAAAAACCACTTTGGCGAATATTTTGGAAATAAAGGTGGATTTTTTTGGAGGTGAAACTACGATTCTCAGCACCACTAAGAACATTTTTACTATCCTATTGTTACACAAGCTGATTATTTTACTATTTATATGCGTCCACAAATTCCGCCCCAATACAGATCTGACTGGTGAGGTCTGAGCATGTCTTTCGCTTATTCTTTTTGTGTCCCATAGCGAAGCCTCGATAAAAATCTACTGAATCTCACTCATAGATTAGGTTATGTACAGGGTGTCCACGTAAAAGCGCCGGCATAGTTGTATGATGATATTTTGACTTAGTTACAAGAAACTATGTTACGGTCAAGTTGGAATTGTTGATAAATTCTAAGAATTTATTTTATCAAGGTAAACCAGCAAAATAAAAATCCTTGGGAGAGTGGGGCAGATCCATAATACTAATGTCCGCTCTAAGTTACTAAAATTAGTGTGTGGTTTAAGTTGATAAAATAAATTCTTAGAATTTATCCATAATTCCAACCTGACCGTAACATAATTTCTTGTAACTGCACCAAAATATCATCAAACAAATATGCGCTTTTTCGTGGACACTGTATATTATGATATGTTGGCACGACATTAAATGGAAGAAAGTACTCACGGCATTGTTATGATTCCAAATGATATAAGTAGGTGGTTCGGGTGAGAACTTTACAGTGCATGTGAGGTTGATTGTACTCCCCCGGTCTATGAAAAGGTCTGGACCACCAACCACTTCTGTCACTGGCTCTGAAATTCAAAAATATAGCATATCTTTTAGCATAATTTGACATGTAAGAAGAGTATATCCTTCAGACGGCTAAACAATACATTTTCTGAAAAATTATAAATCCGGGCATTCAACTTTTTCCGTTCAGATACACAACATAGCAGAATAGTGAGTTTTAGGCTTGAATTCACACAAGCGATGACACTTCTCTGGAGAAGTAACTCTAGATGTCTCATCCATCCAGTTAATTAAACATTGCTAAAACAGGACCATATAAAGATTTTCAAGTGCACCAGCTAGAGTAGAAATAATGGTCTCATAAGAGTTATATTCACTAAAATTCGTCGCATCCATCAGAATAAAGTGAAAACCAACGTAGAAAGTCTAAATTCACACATAAGTCTCAAATTGAACAATCCCTTCAGGCTAGAAAGAAAGTGATTGTGAATTTTGAGGCACTCCGTACAAATTGTCAAAGTCGACGAAAGAATGATGTATGCATACAAAAGCTAGCTAAGCTTACATGACGTACAGAATACGAAGTTACTGAAGGTATTTCTCCTTCAGATGCTGCCTAGTAATAATGCACTTATCTATACAAGGGCCAATATCTCTCTTCCTTTTTCTTCTTCCACTCCGACTGCTCCCTCAAAAAACATTATCTCGGAAGAGAATAATAAGTTCTGATTTCATAAAAGACATTTCCACACATCTTACATGTGTGCACTACCCACGTGAACATGCCATCCACACTTTTCTTCAACGAAAATTCGTTTTTCTCTCCTAACGCTTTCACTTGATCTAATAATACATATTCTCAATTTCTGTTTCACGTGCCAACCAACCGTTACCCTGGGCGGCCGATTGCAACTCATTTCAGAGTCTGAAGTCACAAGGGAAGCTTTCACCGCGCTCTACACCTCTGGAGCTGTAGTTTTGTTCAAAACTACAGCTCTCTCTGGAACACTTAGGAAGGACACGCGAAATCTAATTAACGTAATGATTTGAATTTTCTCAGAAATGTGAGAATTTTTAACAGTTTCCATTTCCATTGTTCTCGTCGCATAAAACAGGCCCGTGCAAATCAACTCAGAAGGTAACTTTTTCAATTGTGCGGAAAGGCCAGCTATCCAAATCTTTCTCTTTCTACAGTTGATTTTATCTCTAGCGTTATTATACGCACAGGTTTGCAAGTTTGAAGTGATTAAATATCTAAGGGTCTACAGATAGGGTTGCAGTGTTAAATAATAAAAATGCATTGCAAAATTATTTCTGCCTCAAAAATTGGCGCATTTGCCTTTTCTGCAGTTCTGACCGTACTGAAATTAATTTTTGCATTCACTAGCTTTTAGTTGTAAGTTAACCTTTTTCAAACGTTTCTACCCACGATTTTCTCAAATTGGCTCAACGGCACGGATGCATTACTATCGGGAAGTCTCTTTGAAACTATCGTATAAGTCCAAACAATCTCACAACTCGCTTGATTTAATTCTGTTAATTGTTATTTTATTCATACATTTTTACATTTTAAAGTCGTTTTCGGATTAGTGAAATATCCTCAAGTGAGAACCCAGAGACGACCTTAGTTGTGGTTCTACTGTTAGTGGATACCATTTTCCCGGTAGTAGTTTTTCTAGCTTTCGTACTTATTGTGTGAAAAAATGAGCAGCACCAGGAAATGAGATACCCCCAAGTGTTCTCTATGTATTTGATATATGGAAGTTGAAAAGTTTTGTGAGCCCTGGTTAACTATAGCGTGCTCTAAATATAAATTCCACTGGGTCCCATAAAATCCTAGGTACGTTCTTAGCCCTCACACACACATGCAATTCACAGAGAATTCATTATTAAATTCTCAATAATTTCATCATAGTCTTCGCCGCACTTATTGCACATCTTTAAGTTGAAAAGTGGACTTTCCACCAAGTACGAGAGACTTGGTTCATTTACCACCACTATTACATTTTTCCACACCGCAAAGTTCAAAATCCGTTCAACGGCCGACCCTTTTGAAGTATTTATTTTGTAACTCATCCTTTCGTATGTATTGTCGTAAATCATATTCAATATTAATGCTAGATTCTAATAATTTAGGGTAAGTAGGACTTAAGTCCATTGTGTAGGACCACCCTTGCTAATCCTCTTAGATTACCCATAAACCCATTATCAGTCTTGGTGCCTTCTACAAAGGTTTGTCAATAATAATTTCCTAATAAATTACGTACTAAGCATTGTGGTAAGGGATTATGTGCCACCTCACTACATTGGCGCCTGTATACTTTGGGCAGATATGGTTTACATATCTGATTTTGAATTTTTATCACTCTGAGATCTTTTTCCATTATAAAGCTGAAATTTTTTGGGCTAAGACAGAGCTCCTACATAAATATAAAAATATTTTCACTACGTACTGCTTACAACGAGTGTTTGTATAGTTTTTATAACGAATTAGCAAACACCGGCTACTATCAGTCTGGACTATGAACCAAAAAGATTTACACGATTTGTAAAACAGTTAACAAAACCAACGCTATTTCCTGTAAAAATAGATAAAAACTTGCGATATTCTTTATATCATGTCAGGTTACGCAACTTCAGAATAAATATTACTTATATTTATCATAGCAAACTCGGACTAAATAATATTACATATAATTTGTGTTTGAAAATTTAAAATATTATATCAAAATATTTTGTTAGATGCCCGGGCTTCTATTCATCTAATTCAAGGAGGTTCGGATTTCAAGTGCGTTCACCACTTTCCCGCTTGGGATATATTGAGAAAGCTGGAGAAAGTCCCGGCTTATATTGGAGTACCGGCGTACATTAGAGCCAGGGTACTAAAAGGGTTATACTGTAATCAAAATACAAAGCACCAAGATGGTAAAATAATTTGGTTGAGAGGTTCTGGTAGAAATCCATCATATCGCACTGTACAAATTCACTCTAAGAAATACGACGGTGCACAAATAAATAAACGCTGCAGTCAAAGAACTCTCCTAACGTTTCACCAGATGCACGTTTCCTTTGTGGCTCAATTTATTAATGAAATACGGGAGACAAAATTTTAAAGTACGAAGGCAATATTTACTATTACATTCTCGTCATACGTCCTTTCCTTACTCACTCCAGTAGTTCCTTGAGCAAATACTTCTTGACGTACGTACACACACACAGTGAGTTGAATTAATATATGAATTATTGCAAGTCATTAGGAGTATACCAGCATGCTTTTGCTCTTCTTGGCATGAGTTTCGTGCTTCCCGGCCATAAAAATTATCTTTTCCATGAATAACTTGAAGTGAATACAAAGTAACTGAGAGGACCACAGAACCTGTCCTCTACTCCTGTTAATGCGTTACGCTCTATCGCATTGCGGCCAGTGCAGTAGACTGCGTTTGAACAAGCACAAAGTAGAAACCATGTCGAACATACAAAAGGAGAAAATACCCTCTGGCACATCAACTAACCAAGAATCGAGTAAGTTTTCTAAATTCGTCCAGCTCCCGAATTCGGTTAGGAAGGGCAACAAGGGTAAGTTTAGTAGAAGACATTCGTGACCCTCTCTACTTTTTTTTCGTCGTGTCGTCTCAAGACGTGATGAGTCCCAAATATGTGCGCTGAAAATCTGTTCCAGCCAACCGGGTTTCTGCAACAAATTTGCGATCGTGTGTTTGATGGTCCAGATGTACATACAGGTGATTTAACAATATGTAGCGTAGCATTTGGCGGGACTCGGCCCTTTCATCTTAGAAAAATTCTTTGACAGACGCCGTTGGACCTTATGGTGCCATAGCCCGACAGCAGTACTTCCTTCTATCCAAGTTCCGTATGTCATTTTTAATTTTTGCAATGAACTTTGGTACAGCGCACGAAACGGTCGTGAGCACAGAAGCAAAAAATTGAATAACGGATCCAGATTGATTAGGGCTTTCCGAAGCCACAGACATTGCAGTGCATGGGGTTCGATCCAATGGGTCTAATACATATTTGGGACCCTGTGTTTATTGACCAATTGCATGCCGTATACGGTTTTTCCGTTCAACCTTGAATTCTGAGGAGGAAGGAAAGAAAAAAAAATGAAAATAGGCAAGCCACAAAGTACAGGCTTTGACACTGTCGGTTGACTTTCTCTTCAACTTTCACTGATAAAATATTCATCCCCGTCAATTGCCCGTGCATCCCACTTCACCTACCTAGAATCAATGCCTAGAATAAACGTCCAATGCATCATCACATATTACGTGTGAAGATAGATACACTACATCAAATGAGCCAACGTCTGCAATTCGTTTACGGATAATACGTGGAATTTAAATGTCAATTGTGAGTAGCGTGGGATTTTCTTTCATTTCAGTTTAGTTTTCCACAGTGAAACCGCTTGTATTGTCCACCACTTTAATTTAAACTTCTGGCGGTACTCATTCGATTTGGACCATGGGTGGAAGTTTTTAAGATCATCACCCGTTGTCGGCGGACGGACACCCTTTCTCGACACAGGATTTCACAAATTAATTAATTTAGAGATGAAGGAATTAACGATGTGATAGTAGGCCTAGTATAAGACCTTCCCGTAATCATTTGGAGCCATCACACAAAATTTAAGAATCGTAGGAGAGTCAAAATAATAGAAGAGGTAAACCTAATATAATGCGTGCAAATCTCCATTGCAATGTGTTCTTTAAACAGTTTTTCCAAAGGTGTCGATATTATAATCAATTCAATGTCTTATATCAGATTAATTGTCCAAGTGAAGAAACAAATATTATGCCTGAACATGTACGATAAGCACCGCACATAATGATTTTAGCTTGTACTGCTCCATTTAAAATGAGCTTTTGTATTGGGAGAGATTATAGCTATGATTATAGCTATGTCATAGAGTATTCAATGCGTTGTAGCCTGTATTCTTGACTTTCTTCGTATTAATTTTGCTAGACTCTCACATTATTAATGGGTTTCCTTCTGTCTTGATTGCCAACAGCAGAAGATGGGGATAGACGGGAGAATGCTTTTAAGAAGAACGAACATCGTACATACTTTTACCACTGTTAGAGTCGCACTTAGAAAAGTGAATACATGGACTATTTCTTAAGGTAATTCTCTTGGAAATGTGAACAGCAACGATGCGATTAACAATTAGAGAGGTTGTGAAATCGAAAGTTGTGTATATTGCCCGATTAACTGAATTTTCAAACTTTATGCGTTTATGAACACGACTTTGTACTCAAGACGAAGACCGTAAAATCAGTTACATGGAGAAAACCAAACAATGTTCGTATATTTAAATTGCTTTATACTACAAGGTAGTGCATAACTATTTACCCCAAGGCCAAAGTTAGTTGTTTCCTAACATAGAGTTGAACTCGTGAACTATAAAAGTCAAATTGAAGTGAGCTTTTTTCAACACATTTTTTGTGTTAAAATTCCAGTGTTGAATTAATTTAATTATCCAAGAGGTCAAACGGCCTATCGAATTTGAGCTGCCATTCTTATTCAAACTTTACGGAACACAGTTTGTAGAGGCTTTAATATAAAACCCATCTACAATTCTATACTTCACTTTTATTCTGGTTACCTAAAGTGTGAAGGTTGTGTAAAATATTATGAACCACCCTGAACGATAAATCGATTGCGAAGATTTTGCCTGCGGCTTCAGCATAAATGACCGATTTTCTCAAGTGTACATCACGTCTCCCCAAAGCCAACTCGCTTGACTCCAGACCGTACGAAATACTTAATCTGAGCTGTCTGTGAGGTAAAGGAAACTCAAACCAAGCATTGCCAGGAGCAAGTATCAACGAGTAGTACATCGAAAATTCTGCAAACAGACTGCATTAGTCTGATATGTATTGTATTAGAGTTGAATCTGAGGGAGTGGAGTTCCCCTGGAGGTAAAAAGTATAGCTAAAGCTTAGCAAGTCAACACACAAAGAAGCTACAATCAAAATTACAAAAGGTTCTTTCCTTCCTTTTCTGCCAAAAAAGGAAGAAAGGTCTAAGGAAGGAATCACATGGCAATGGCATTGACTAAAAAAACAGCAGCAGAGTAGAGTAAATCAATTGAATCAGTTCCTCTACACTCCTTTTTTTATTCAGGAGAAAGAAATCTTCACCAATCAGTTTCTCAATTCTGATACTGGCACGTCCAACAGTGTTGTAATACTCAGTCCTCGACTCTGATTAACGACTTTACTTATCAAGCGACGTAGCTACGATTTTTGCACCCTGGCGATTTTTGATTTTGCGCCCTTAATTTAACGTGAAATGAGCAAATGCTAATTTTTTACTAGTGTCGGCCTGACCTCGATTGCGCCCCTTTAGGTCGGCGCCCTGGCGGTTGCCGCCACCCATCGCCATCGTTACTACGCCCCTGCGGATCTACAGTGCAAACTGAAACGTGCGTATTATCAGTCAGCTAAGTCTTAAGGCGCAGAGACGACCGTTTTGACCAAACTTTTGCGTTGTCGGAGGAACGGCGAAAGTTTGGTCAAAACTTTA
>JAQGCA010000523.1:0-26871 GCA_034698945.1 Protaphorura quadriocellata
ACGTCTCCTTCTGCTTCCAGTTTTGTTACTGAATTTGACGATGAGGAATGGTAAATCGGCAAATGGATGACGGAAATAATGGGCGTTGAAAATTGGATTAATGTGGATTTACGTCGGCCAGAAATGTAACATTTACAATAGTAAGATTTTAGGTTCTGTTGTAAGGTTTTTCACTAACAAAGCAGTATTTAGATTATCAATGTTTCTCATAGTACTTATAATAGTAGTTATTTGCCGCATTAATGTATACGTGTACGCGATTGAATAGCTTCATCTGAGAGGTGCCCACGAACGAAAAATACATTTTAATAAAAACTAACCGCTAGTTATTGTCTATCTGCGTAAATAAACAGGTCAATCTTTCGAAAAAAATGTTAAGCATAAATAGAATCAACACATTCGACATTCGACGGAGCAATAGGACATAAATGTGACACGTGACTTAAGCTGAAATTGAGCGATTACAAGTGACTTGACACATATTTCAGGCCGTTAGCCTTGTCGTACATACTAGTATATTTGGACGTTTTGTTATTTGACGTGGGCGAATAAAGTGACCAAACATGAATTTTATTTTGGAACTGACAACCGTTTAAATTTATTTTAATTATTGTCTTATTAAGTCAAAACTAACATGAATTTTACAAACTTCAGGTTTAATTCAGTTTAGTTGCAGTCTTTCACAGATAACACTAGGGACAAATTATCCAATTTTTGGTAGAAACACTTCTGTCAGTGGTAGTGGTATATTCTGGCATTAATGAGATCGACAGAATGAATCTACGAATCGAGTGTTTATTTTATCGTCGAGCTGCAACCGACTGAAAGTTCAAGAATAGGAAGTTATGCTACTAGCTACGCTAAGGCTACGATAACTGTTAATTCCTTTTACCAGCAATGTAAAATGTGAAGAAAGATTAAGAAAAATATATTATAAATGGATAAAATCGAAAAACTGGATTCGGATTTATAAATAGAAATACATAAAAAAAGTGTAGGAATTATTATTCTGGATATTAACTTTGAATGCCCCTCGAACACATACAAACTTCGTCTCGGAAATCTTACGATATAATTAATCCCGAACTTAGAAAGAGATATCAAATTTGGTGGTAACGCATATTTACAGCTCAGCCCAAACTAATTCATTTTCGAACTATTGTCAACGTCAGTTTACACGAACTACAGTTCGTTCAGTCCTCTCAGTAAGACGAATACGAGCAAACTAGAATAGGAAGGAATATAACTTCAGAGTTGCGGCTGGGGTTGTTGGTTGTCGGCTTACCTAGTATAAAAAAATTAGAAATTGAGGTAAAGTAATAATGAAGGAACCCAGCAGAGAATAATAGTGGATTACTGTGATTTAGATGACTTGAAATATGAATAATTTAAAGCTTCTTCAGCTGTCGGTCGCCAATTCGGATCATAATGAACTAAATTTTTTAGCAAGGCTAAAATATGGAGGTACTGCGAGTCGTCATTCGGAATTACTTCCTTCAGGAGGGAATCCAGTCCATTTTCCTGTTCCAGTGTTTCTTCCCAATCCTCCCAAGCATCCAAAGCATCGGTTGATCTGCACATAAAATGAAAATTGCGGACTACCTGTCTGAGCAAGACACAACAACTATCACAGGGGGTATAATATAATATAAGGACATTATTTGTTTGGTAAGCTTACCTGGGTCCTCCCAAAGCCGACAACATGTTGTCTCTGAAAATTGAAAAGAAGATCGTTTGCATTACAAATTTGCGGTAGTCTTCTGTATGAATCCGATTTCAATTGTGACTCGGGTTTCCGCCGGATTTTGGCTTAATCATCACTGAAAGTGCACGGTACCGACTATTCAGACTATACTTTTAATTCGTTAATTTTACTACGGCCGGAGGCTCTATCTGAAGGCTTTTGGTCCAAATAAAAACTCAGCGAATAAAGTACTGAAAATTAGCTCACTCTTGTATTATTTGAATTTTGACAGTGCTAAGCGGTGGTGTTGATTCATCTAAACGTAAATTACGCAAGATTGACTCTGTAACGGTCAATTATTTCAAACTTCGAGTGTCCTCTGAAAACTTGATTACACACGTTCATGTCAGTAGTACCTAGTTTGAAATTTTAAGTCGAATTATCCGACTTAAGTATCTTCGAGACTCACAGATAAGCGTATAATCTAAACCGAAAAAATTTGGACATCATCGAAGTACTAGACTAGATACTATTGGTATAAATAAAACAAAGTGTATTACGTACATCCCAATGGATCTTTTTCCTCGAGGAATAGTAAAGGCAGGTGAAGTTCTTCTCTCCTCCTCATTACTGGGAATTAAATACGAATTAAAATATAACCTGAAAACTGTTACTGCTATTACGTTAATACTACGTACCATTGTAAGAAGTATTGAAGAACCTTCGGCGGAGGTGGTCCAATCAGCTCGTGGATTCTTTCTATTTGGTCTACTTCGTCTATACCCGGGAAGAGTGGACGTAACCTTTAAGACGAAATCAAATGACTAATGACAAGCCAGTACAATATATAGTTTATACCAAAAATATCCTGACAAGTGACAATCCTGAGGAAAACTTACGACAAAATCTCATAGAATATGCATCCAATTGCCCAAAGGTCAATTTTAAACCCGTAGAAACCGTTGGTCAATATGCTCTCTGGAGCGCGGTACCACCGCGTTGCTACATACACTTGTTCGTAAGGAAGAAACTCCTTCATATTTTTAGCACATCCGAAATCGGCAATCTTGACAATTTCATGAGGCTGCAAGTTAAAATTAAGAGAAATGTACAAGTGCTTTCCACTTTCTGAAATAGATAATAAATTATACAATTCTTACCAAACTCACGAGAATATTTTCTGGCTTCATGTCACAATGAATTATTTTGTATTTGTGAATGTGGGCAAGGCCAGATAATATTTGAAACATAATTGGACGAATCCTTGAATGTGGTAACAGCCTGTTGTAGTGGTAATACAAAAATATAATTTGAGATAGAAAGTCTAGTAAGTTCTTACGAAATATTATTCGAATGAATGAAGAACTCACTCTTTACGATTCCTGATAAGTGCATACAGATCACTGTCCATTAGTTCGAAGACCAGGAAAACTCGTCCACTCGATCTATTGATGTTAACGAGATGTCCATATAGTCCATAATACAATTATTGTCAAAAACTCAAATCACAAGACTTAAATTGTGCTTACAGAAAATACTCCACAAGTCGCACAACGTTTGGATTTCTTGGAAGCAGTCTAGCTGAACTGACTTCGGCTGAATTCTTCAACTCCTTAAAACTGAAAATATTCACAAAAATTTCAAATTAGGATAAATCCGATTCGTAACAGAGACAATAATTATCATATTTTACTTAAAAAAAATCATAGAATTGAATAAATACCTTACCTCTTGCATTTCTGATTCAGTCGTTTGCAAGCGTACAATTTTCCCGTCTCACGACTCTCACATTTTAATACTTCAGAGAAAACTCCACTTCCAATCACATCGAGGACATTGTAATCTGACATTATCAAACAACAAAAGAAATTATGATGCTTAAAACAATACATTCAATGATGACGAATCATCAAACACGTAAGACACACACATAACTATAAGACATGCAACAAAACAAAAGAAATTGAAATGATATACGAATACGATATAACATAAGAAAAGATTGTAATACAAAAAACAAAATATACGGGACTTTCTACCTCAATAAAACTTATTTGAAATTTATTTCGAAAATGTAAATTTAAAAGAGAGTAAAATGTTTACAAAACAAAGACAAATAATGACAGACTTACTTCTATGGAAGGGATCCGCCTCCTTAACTCTATCGTCACTTGACTTGATGTGCATGTATCGTGAAGCTGGTGTTGTGGTCATCGTGACCTATGACTATGTACTGTTTTCGGACCGTGACCGTGACCGTGACACACCGTTCCGTGACCGTTTCTACTTCCAGAATGAGTAAGTACGTTGTTCACTCGTTTGTGGACGAACGAGAGTAAACAAACCGTCTTTGCCGCCGTGAGTGATCGCTGCCCTTCTTATTTGCTCAATGATCACAATGCCCCACATTACACGAACAGGCGCGACTTTCTATGATTACGGAGGATTTAAGGGGTAGTGGGTGATTATTTATTAATTCAACATACCCCACATTCCCACTGGGTCCTTACAAATTACAATGTGAGTAAAAGGTAATACAGCTGTGTCGATAACAGTTAGTCATATAGTAATAATAATATAATTTATAATTTACAACTATAATAGTTACACTCTGTCACATTCTTCCAATACCCATCGCGTAAAATTTTTGTTGTACTGATTAAGTGAACAATTTGAGTTTATCTTTTTTTTCGTTCCAATATCTAGCACCCGTAATTGAGAAGCATTTCTTACCATATATGAAGAATTAGCTTGATTAGTGTGGATATTGTTTGGACTTGTAGTTTCATGAGAATGTAACTCAGAAGTTTGAAACATTTCTTTAAAAACACATACTGAGCATTCGGATCATTAATCACTTTATGTGAACATAGCACATAAAATTGACTTAATGTATAACTGCCTTGGACCAAGCCAACACAAAAAAGTGATAGTGACCTAATTCTGATATCGATTATTTGACGGTGTACCCTTCATAATCCGAAAGTACGTAACAAGGATCGCTGTCGTTGTATTTCTAGATATTTCTTCCTACTACTTACTAGGCAGGGAGGATTTACATTTCCTAGACCGAGTTCAAATCCATTCTCCATGAAAAATACCCCAATTATTGAAGTTTATTATTATTTTTAGATCAGTTCAATTTCAATAGACACGTTTATTTATTTTATTTATTTATTTACGAAAGGTCTGAGCTGTGATGAGGACAATATGCTTATTATTTCCCTAAAGTGGGGATTCCATATGACAGCTCATGTCTGCAATTTTCTGTAATAAATCCTGAAATGAATTCTGCAATGGAAACTCAACGCTAAAAATGGTAATTACACTAGCAATCGATTGCTTGAAACGGCTGAAATGACTCGAAATAAAAAATTTCTGCAATCACGTGAGTCATTTCAAGTGTCGCGAGAAATTCTATTTCATCTCTTTAGACCAATTGCAGTAAAAATCTGTTGCCGGTGACGTCAGGGTGAATCAGCTGAAAATTGAACTGAAAAGTAGAATTGAATATTTTGAATCTCCGACGCCACATTGTCGAATCGACTGAAATGCCAGAGAACGATTTCACATCAGGGACCTGCAATCGCTGAAATGAGCCGGCAATCGTTCGAAACGTTTCAACTTTTGTATTACACCTGAAACGCGACTTCTGAAATATTTCACAAATTCAATTCAAGACTCATTTCAGCCGAAATCGTTTCCAGTTCGTAATTGCAGCTAAATGCATGAGAATTGCATCTAGGTGCATGCCACCAGCAAATTACTGTCGGGTTCTAATTTGGAGTTGCAAATGCCACTGACTCTTTGACAGGAATTGCAGTTGCAGGTCACTTCTGCCATGTGGAATCACCACTTGATATTACAATGCTTGCTCAAACTAACTGGGGATACCATCTCCGCCTCAACTAGAACTACCCAACGTGCAGAAAAATCGAGATACGCGCCGATGTTTGACTATTCATTACATTTAGAATGTCAATTAATATGTGTATTCAAATTCTGGATATAATACAAACATAATTGCTGCCTAAATGTATATCTCACTATTTTCGTGATGCCTATGAAACTTAAAGTTAAAGTAGTCACTCTGACTCTGAATCTGACTACGTGCCTATAAAATCTATGACTCCCTGAAGTCGGAGTCAAGTGTTGGTATGAATTTTCAAACTCTGAAAATCAGTCTTCTTCACTTTTCTGAGAATGTTGGCCGCAAAAGGCCAATTTAGTTTCATTTTTCATTTCTAAAATATTTTTTTAAATTTGTTCAACCATTTAATCTTGACGTGCTATCAGTTTGAATTTTTTCATACGCGGAAGGTAAGTTTAAAATAATTACGGTTTATTTTTAGTGTCTGTTCTTAAATTATCCCGTCCCAAACAATCTTTGATCTTGTATTTTTTTAAACACGTTTAATTTTTTAAGAGGTTTTACTGAAGTCAGCAGTTATGAGTTTTCAGTGCTGATTAATTCTTATCCCTTGAATCGCACTTGGCTAGTTTATCCATTTCTGATTATTAATTGACATTTACCTAATGCTTTCATAATCACTGATTGGAAATGCTACAATTTTGTATTAGGTTTGAGTCCTGAACTCATTTTTTGCAAGGAATTTTGACTAATTTTATTTTAACACTTGGTACGTATTTTATTTGCACACAACGCGGACGGTTTTGGAAAAGAACGTCAAACGTTACCTTTCAGCTTTATAAAATGCAATTTAATTAGAAATATTGACAATGGCAACCATCACATTTGAAACAAATACATTTGATTGTATGAGGCCAAAAGCCCAAATTGGATGAAATGATTGAGCTGTTTTAATTTAATTTCTGTAGAGAGCTCCCACTTAAATTGCGGAAAATAATAATATATAATTTTTAGAGGAACGACTCTTCCTCAGTATCTAGACGTAATTATCGGACAATCACCAAATTGGACGGCTAACGGACTTTTCCAGTCAAAATCCTCAGTCAGTCATGTCTTTGTCAAAACCTGCCCTCTCAAGGATTCCAATTTCAGGACCTTGGTCAAGAATTGAATGGCCAGATTGGAAATGGTCCACAGTTGCTTTTGGTGTTGCTCCATTCTTGTTAATTGGAGCTGGAGCCGGCTATTTTTATTGGAAAAAGAAGAAGTTGAGGACCAAGAAGGCTGGGGAGGGTGATGCTGATGGTAGCAGCAGTAACTTCAACCTTGACGTGAGTCATTTATTTTATTAGGTCCAAATAATTACCATTTTATAAACCTAGTAATTTGTGCCTCAAGTTACAACTACAAGGAAACCATTCTTCACGTGTAAACGAGATCTCATTTAGAAAAAGAGCCCGGGTCATTTACTGTACATGATTTCATCTGCCAAATGGTCGATTGAAATAACTTGATAGTTTAGCTTGATCGGACGTTTACATAAAAATGGTTTCCTTGTTTGATGTCTTAGACTCTCATTTTGAGAAAAACAAATACAGAAGTCTAATTTTTGTTTTTCTTCCACAGACCTCTAAACCCTCACACATCCTTCTCAAAGAAACTGGCAATAACTACTTCAAAATGAACGACTATCCCCTTGCGTTAGAAAACTATAACGCTGCCATCAATGAAAAACCCCCAGGCCCTGAACTAGCCACACTTTACCAAAACCGAGCTGCCGTCTTCGAAAAACTCCAAGACTGGGTCCAAGTTATTCGAGAGTGCTCTGCAGCATTGGAACTGAATCCCACATACGTCAAAGCACTTCATCGGCGTGCTAAAGCTTACAAGGAGACTGGTTTCCACGAGGAAGCCCTCGAAGATGTGACCGGAGTCTGTATTTTGGAGTCTTTCCAACATGCAAGCAGTATCCAATTGGCTGACACGTTGCTTCAAGAAATCGGATTACAAGAAGCGGATAAATTGATCAAGGCACGAAAACCAGTCTCCCCTTCTGCTCATAATGTTGCCAGTTTCTTTCGTTCTTTTCATAATGATCCTACGAGCGTGGTTTGGAATAATGGGGCAGACGTTCCTAAAAAGGTCACGCACATGAACGGAGAATCAGAGCTAGGTGCTGGCGAAAAACCTGAATTGAAGTGAGTTAATTTTGTCATCCTGTTTATTCCAAAAGTAGTGACAATTTTTGACTTTTGGCATTGTTTACTTTTCTTTCCAGAGGCTACAAATTAGCAGTATCAAAACTTGCCTTGCACGAAGTAGAAGACGGCATTGAATTGTGTACCGATGAAATCAACTCTGTCGGTTCTAAATTTCTTCCAGAGGCTTTCCTTCTCCGTGGAACTTTGCGTTTCTTGTGGGGTTATGGAGTTCAGACTTTGGAAGATTTTAATGCTGTCATAGCAAATGAGCGTGCTTCGGATGAGGTAATTTCAATTGACATTTTGTTTCTTAATCTTTTGTAATTCATTTAATTTTTTATTTGAACAGATGAAATCAGCTGCTTGGATCAAGAAAGGCGTCTATTATTCTTACCTCCCTGATGAGGTGGACGCGACTAAAGAGTCGTATGGAATTTGTTTTGAGCAGGCCGAACGTTTGACACCAGCTAATGTTGATGTTTATCATCAACGTGGACAGGTAAGAAAACGAAAATATTCTAATATTTTTATTATAGTCTGCAAGTGAAATCTGTGCGTAGTAGTGACTATAGATTGATTTTACTGCATACGTGTATGTCTTAACAGTGATCACAATTCAAATTTTAAATTATTTCAGGTGCTCCTCATGAAGGGTCAAGTTGACGCAGCGTCCGTTGAAATTCAGCGTGGCAGTGAACTCGCCCCAGATTTTGCACTAGCCCCAACTTCCAAACTTTATTTACAATTCCGCATCGCTTGTATGACGGGTGACCAGTCTGGGATCAATGAATCAATCCGTGATTTTAACAAATGCCTTCGAAAATTCCCAAATTGCCCAGACATCTTTGGATTGTACGGTCAAATGCTCCTTGAGATTGATCGTTTACAAGAAGCTCAAGAACAATTTGATAAAGTCATTCAATTAGAACCTAACAATACTACGGTTGTTGTTCACAAGGCTATGTTGCAATATCGAATGACGAATGAGGCTTCGACAGCTCTGAAACTTTTACACGATGCATGCAAAATTGACGACAAGAGTGAATTTGTATATGAGACAATCGGGACATTGTCACTTCAAACTGGGGATTTGGATGAGGCTGCAAAATCATTTGCCAAAGCATTACAATTGGCTAAAACACACCAAGAAATCCTCATGTTGAGTTCCATGAAGAAAGCGGCTGAGATTCAAGCCAAAGTGAGAGGGAAATTGGGGATGGGAATTCCTAAGACTGCTTGAGCGGGTGAGGACTTATTAGTAATATCAGTTGTTAGCATTTCTTAGGAAATATTCAAAATTCTCTTCACTGTCCTGTACCTCCGATGTATCTGTGTGAAACGAAGATTTTTGAAATATATATAATGATATGAATATGAGAAATGAGAATGATTGTTGTGATTTCCCCGTCGAAATCGAATTTGATTTTTACTGTTAAACTGCCATATTGACAAGTGCGTATTGACATGTACATATTTAGAAAAAATGATGGAAACGTACTGTTGTTTCACATATTTTCTAGTACCTCCACGTTTACTCTCATGTACCCATGCACTACGTAGATTTATTTAGTCAATTCTAATGATAAGACGAATTATTGTTGAGTTTATATAAATTGAAAATAAATAGCAAAGTATTTGAGGAGATTTGGGTTATTATTTGTTAGTCCTAGTACTGAAACTGAGTCAACTACATACTGAACAACAACTAATTTTAAATTTCAACACAATTCGGATTTTCTGAAAACCTACGTGGTTGTTATACGATCTCCTTATCTTCAGCAGTTTGGAGTCAGAAATGAAGTGGACACGAACTCATTGATTCACAATTTATTTCTCTTTATTGAACCAATAACTCTTAATTAACTAGTTAATTTAATCATTAAGTCATTTCAATCTAAATAACAGGTATACTGTATAATACTGTTTTTGAACGCGTACGTAACGTCTACACAAACTATACATACAGCGCAGCCACCAAATCCACGCACGCATGCATGCACGAGTATCATGATTTTGATTTTGAGTCAATAATGGAGTTTTTTCATTTATTCCGAATTCCAATCCAGTCATCCAACTTTTCAAAATTCAACACAACACTTTAACATTCATCCAAAGAATTTTCATAACCCCAGACATGTAAATGTCTAGACTATGGATTAATGAACGAATTGAGCTAATCCAATTGCAAACTTACATTCTCAACTAATTAATGCATGAGCACAAGGAACACAGTGAAAGATTAAATTGAAGCTAATTAAAAAGTCAATACACATAATTTGAAATGCCACATGGTAATTTATAACGTGAACGGTATTCGTATTGCTGAACATGATTGCCACACCCTGTCCAAAGTTCACTTTTGTTTTAAATAATTATTCATTCGTTAGGTCTGTGGTGCAAATTGTATGGTAATATTTAGAAACCACCATTGGCTCAACAATTGTAAATCAGATCTCTCTGTTTTCCTTCTGAATATTTACTTGAACTAAATTGTCCATTTTGAATACATTTCAATCACTTTATGAAATCGTAATTATCACAAACCGGAAAGAAACAAGCAACAATTGATTAATTCTTAATAAAATGATGGATTAGACTATTCCCATTCCATTCAGATTCAACGCACCCATCTTTTCCAAAAAATTTAAAACAGATTTGGCCACTCATAATTTCATGATTGCGATTGGTTTATGTAATTGTTACAGTTTGACATTTTTTGTGTAACATTCGTTAGTTGTCTGTTGTGTTTGTATTTTATGCGGTAACTCCAACTAATTAATTAGTGGAATTTTCTATACTTTGCTTCATTTCACGCGTACATTAGCATACAACATATTCGTAACTTTCTATTTAATATCCCAACTTTTATCCACCCATTGTAATTTTGATGATCTTTCTTGGAAATATTGCGAAACTGCAACCATTCGTTTCAACTCAATATGGAACAAGGTTGACAGTCGACAGTACACAGGGAAATGCAAATGCATTCGCACACGCACATTAATGATTCAATTAAATACCTGGAGTCATACTTATAGCGTATTTTTATTATTTTTAGAAAACATTAATTATATAACGTACAGAGCAGAGCATAGCATGGCAGACACACACAAATTTTCCATTTTCCTTTCCCCAATTATTATATGACAATACTATTCATTGAGCAATGGGTAAAAGTATTTTCATGTATGGACTCCAATAGTGAATCAGGTCAATCCATCCATAACAGTTTGTGACGTTTTAAAATCAGGTAACTCCCACCAATTTGAATTTTTTTAAAAGAATTAATGGAATTGGTAAATAAATGTAAAGATCGTAAAGTTAGAAATTTTAGATTCATTTCCTTTTGTCATCCAACTTAAGAAAATACTAAAATTTACACCTCTACGGTCGACTTGGTACTTTCATCAGGGAAAGTTGAGTTTTATTTTGTATTTCACTTTCACCGCACTTTCACCCATAGAAAGTTGAACCACAGCGATTTAAATTGGCGGTTGTGTTGCTTGCTCTGTAACTACAAATTCTGTTGAAGTGATAAATAATTTATCACTTTGAAAATTTGAATCAAAGCTTCGGGAATATTAATTTAATTAATATTCCCGAAGCTTTGATTCAAATTTTCGTATGGTGAGTACAAGTGAAATACAAACCTGCGGTAAAAAATGACGAAATAATAATCGGAAATTTACTCGCACGCTCCTGGCGATTTGTTTGTAATTCTTTAAAAATAAGAAACCTCATTAGTATATAAAATTTAAGTTCGATGTATAGAGTAAGTCATAGTGAAAGTAGGGCTAGAAACGTACACGTAAATTGACACCTTATATTTTATAAGCAATGCAAGCAAAAAATCACACTCTTACGTTTGACATTTAAGACAATGTGGAAAACATTTGGAGAATTTCAACACTCACTTCAAAATTTTGTAAAGAAGATTAGCGAATGGAGCAAGGAAATTAAGAAAAACAGACACACAGGCTTAAAGGAAAATAACAGTAATGATTTACTTAAAGCTATACCGTGACGGGGACCGTGACCGTGATTGAGAAACTTATTTGGCAATAAGAATGCAACTGGGATGAATTATGAACATACATAAAATTCACCTTCACCCATTAATTATTTTTTGTAATCCCTTAATTAATTGATACTAAAGCGTAATGAGCGAACGTGCATGCCAATGCCATGCAATTTAACCATAGCATCGCTTGACCCCACCAGGGGCTCGCGATATTTTTGAGTTTTAAATAGGAAACAACCATTTGGTAAGTGATTGGAGCATATTGTATTTTAAAATTTTAGTTAATTCCCGTAATTAGTAAAGCATTCAATCATTCATACAAGCACCCTCTAGTCGTAAGTATTAATTTGAGTGAAACCAATTTCATTTCATTTCCTTACTAACTCGTCGTCGTTTTACATATGCATTATGCATTACATTTCTCTAGGAAAATTAAGTAATTAATTTTAATCAATACATATTATGTATGTATAGTATATAACAATGAGCGTATGTTTTTTTCAGGGTCATGGGGTATGTTGTGAATTTCATGTAATAGGATTATTTGTAGAGTTACTTAAACGTAGCTTTAATACTTTTTATTCATTAGGGTTTTTCGACAGTGATTATTAAACAGTTGTTTTCTTATTTGGGGTTAATTAGCGAGGTGGGCGCGGAAGGGTAGTTGAAGTCCCAGAAGGGCCTGGTTTTGGTTGTGGGGTTGACTCAGATTGGGTCGACGAAAGGGATTGTGAATCCATTTTTCTGGGGAGTGTTGTTGAGCAGAATCCTTCATCTCGGGGCTTCCAAATTGGTGAACCTGGGAGATGATACAAATATCAATTTAGTTAAATTTTGTTAATACGTTAATAAATTAGTTTATTTAATGCGTGGATTAGGGACCAATTATTTCCTATGTCATGTGCATATTTATTTAAAATGTCGGGGTCAACTTTCTCCACCTTTATACCACAACTAAAAGAGCCGGACAAAATTACGGTGAAGTGTAAATTAATTGGAAAAATCTGTGAGGATTGAATTAGACAATGGTTAAGCGGACACGGTTGATTCTCTTTAAATCTTGTGGAATACATAAAAATTCAGGTAACTACCCACATAATAAATCAGCTCATATATCCATCCAACACTCTAATCTCTACAAAACTCGCCTGGAACTAACCTATAAATGTGTTAAAACATAATTATTTTGACTTTTAGTGGAATAATCGGCAGACATTTTTTAAAACAAAGGTTCCTTTAATCAGTCGAGCTTTCGGACGCAATTTGCTTCCTTCTTCAGGACATAAACTTTTAGCATAAATTTTACGATTTTAAAACATTTTGAACATTAAAACAAATGAGAGGCGTTTCATCAATTTTTTATTCAGTCCGAACCTCGAGACTCAATCAAGACTTCGATATCCTTAGTTAGTTAGTATTTATATTTTAAGAAAATCAGTGCAATCAACGAGCTTTGCTTTCTGTATTAATTACTACTGATTTTGACCGAACAGATAAACCTGATGAAATGTTTTTTAGCCTTGAGACTTATCAGAGTCAGTAGTGCGAAAGTGATCTGAATATAGCTTCAATCATTTGCATCTGAACGGACAGTTCACGAACTTAACCTTGTAATAAAACCCGGGTCTCTAATAGAGTCGGGACACTTTCTCTATTTTCTCCGTGCAATCTTTTGGAGAAAGTAAAGAAAACGACTGATATAGAGACCAATTTTGCGAAGACAACCCTGGAGTTGTAGAAGTTTTGCGGTAGCCACTTCTCAAAAAGAAAGGTCGAAAAATTAACAGCAAACTACTTTTGTTGCGAGATATGAGAACCTCTTTTAGCGTTTATCTCACTGGTAGGGAGATTTTGCATTAGATGTTTTCTAAAAGATTTGATGTCGGATTTTCGATACCCCGGTCCCTAGTACTTACTTGGTTCAGGTAAGGGTGGGGCGGCTGAGAATTTGGCGGGGGTTGAAGAGGCTTGAATAAGTTTGGCGGCGGAACCTGTAGAACCCGCCGATAAGGTTGAGGTTGTACTGAGCGTAAGGTGATTCGGAGTATTCCCAAGCATTCCTTTCATTCGTGGCATTGTCGTTGAGCCGCTTGGAATCGGACGCCCCGCCCCCATCACGTCCCTACTTGTTTCCCCGCCTTCTTCAGAATCTGTCTCTTTCCCACCCCCGCCGCGGGTAATCGTGACAGCCCCTGAACTTGTCCCACTTCCTCCACCTTCTTGCTGGGCCATTCCTCTACCTCTGGTCCGAAAACCCGCCGATGAACTGTCAGAACTTTCTTGAGACCTCAGCCGGGCAAGTCCCAATTCTAGATTTCCGGCCGAATGCCGCTGTGGTGGTTTTGGCGGTTTCTTCCTCCCTGAAAGGTAAAATCCAATACGAATATTAATATCATTATCGAGCTCAAAATAAAATGTTTAGCGCAATATTTCTCTCCGGTCAATTTTCTCCTGGCTGGCTAACTTTCCAATTCTTTACATATACGGTTTCACTTACAAAAAGCCGGATGTCAATTAATGGGCGCATAATTATGATCACTTTCACCAATGCAGTAGGGGTACCTTCCATAGACCAAATGGAAACTCAATAAGAAATATACCGTATTTACTCCATTAGAACCCCGGGGTTCTATTAAAAATCCAAAATCCGATTTCTTCACTTCTTCATTGGGGTGCATGGAGAAAGTAGGGGAAAGTACCCAGGTTGTAATGGAGACCGGGTTCTAATAGAGACCGGGTCCTATCAGAGTAAATACGGTACGTATATATTTTGCGATACCCTACAGCGACTAACAATTAGTGAGAGCACATGAAATATGTGTTTTTTGTAGTTTTTATTCCAATTTTGTTGAATACTCGGATCCTCGCACTATTCTCAGAAGTTCTGATCGTTTGATTTTCTCGTGACTGGATTGCTTTGAGATAAAGCTTGTATGGATTGAATGTCTGATGAAAAGAGGTGAGTGGAAATGAAAAGGTGGTTATTTGCTCGTGTCAAGAGCTAAGTCAAGAGACTTGACTTCTAGGGATTGATGAAATTGCTTTGCTTTTCCTTTCCCTGCCGGGCCCTGTCTACAATCCAAAATCAAAATCTTCAACCATTCTCTTTCATCTTCCTTGGGTTTCGATGGTGCTCGGGGCGACCGGTACTACTGCTACTAACTACTCCGCGCATTCCCTTGTGGTTGCTCAAAATGCTATTCGGGAGGTATTTTAGTCAAAGTAGCAATTTTCTCGCGAAACATCAATTTCACGGACTTTCCACGTATTTTGTAAATCGCTTTTATTACGGTCTAGAATTTCAGTTTGCACTGTTGTCAACATCCGAACCAGCATTCCCAACAAGGTAATAATAAGACGTTTTCACGCAGTCAAAATGAGTAAAGGAGACAATTTCCGAGGCCAAAAAGAGTAATTGATGCCACAGTTATGAAATGTACCTTATCAAATATTGTAGTCACCTGAACAAATATTTTCTACGAGAACCATAACTACCATAAGTATATCGTTAAACTTACATATGAATGAGTTAAAATCAACATGTGATCGAAGATTGTGGTTTTGAAAAAGTATTCAAGCTCTAATGCTTAAAAACTGAGCTTATTGTCATAGTCAGCTCGACAAAAATATCGCCATCGGCTCAAAAGATTATTTAGTTCGTTCTCTTATCAAGACAATAAATTACTAGAGATAAAGATATACATATGTTAGGCTCAAACCCCGAAAACGGCCATTGGCCGAATAAAACGACCATACCTAGGTGTGGCATTTGAAATTCGACCATATCCCGAAATTTCGGAGTATGGTCGACCATACCTAGGTGTGGTTGTTTCCCAGCCAGCCAAATGCCGAATTCAGTCATTAATTTTCTTATTTCAAAATTTGATCGTTCTTCGATCAGGCATACCTGGGTGCGGCGTATTTGCTTGGCCATATGGAAATTTCTACCTTTGGCAAAAACGAAACGACCAAACCTAGATTTGGTCGTTTTAAACGCTCATTGAGCGTTTTCGGGGTTTGAGCCTAACACATATATATAAATCAAGTTGATTTTAATTAAAAAGCTGATATCAGCCCTGGCCTTAGATATAGTTAGATAAGAAACCATATTTACGGATTGAGTTTGATTAAACGTTCACGAGTTCAATTCCGGAGGTTATTTTTAAAAGAAGCGGTCGGGAAATTTCTGAGAAGATTCAGATGTTGCACTGTTCTGATTAAATACAAAAATATTCACCCTCCTACCTAATGTGAACTGACTCGAGTATTTACGAATAAATAAAATCCTCTTTGCATCACCTGTAATCGTTGTTCTACTGTACGATAACACATCATTCGGACAATCAATTATTCCAATCTAATACAAACCCAAATAACTGAAGGACTATGTATAAACTAGGATGTATGTCGTTCCGTCAACGGTTGGGCCACAGGAAAGCGAGCGAAGCGAAGCTCATCATCCCGTCTTTTGAAAAAGAAAGGGTGCGATTTTATCGCCCAGTAGAATAGAGGAATTTCACTGTAGATTAATACTGAAAACACAGTAAACTATTACCTTGCACAGAAGAATTATACCATGTTAAATTGCTACACCTCTTTTTAAAGGGGGCTCCGCCCCCAACCCGCGCTGGGGCTCTGCCCCTGGACCCCGTTATGTAATATTCCAACCTTACACGGTATACATATAACTTTACGCAAGCATCATTAGAAGAAAGACCATTTAATTATGTTTCATATACAATTAATAAAAAATATACCAGATTTTTAATCATTTCATCACCCTTTAATGTGTTTCCATGGCAACGGTAGAGTTTGTTTACGTCAGTTCTTCTGAGAGGCAAACTACACCGTTGCTATGGAAATTTATCCCATGCCAAATACCCAAACCCTAAAAGTCGAGTCTGAAGGGACACCCCTTAACAGTACACAGTCAAAATGTAGTCAGTGCACAACTACACCCCCAGGGGAATCTCCCCTGAGAATTGCGGCCCGATCGGAACAGTAGTTCCGGAGAAAAGCTCTGGACGAAAAAGTGCTCACCGTACTATGGGAGAGATACAAACGGATTTCGGACCACCTAGTCGAACAGAAAAGCTTCGCTACACTCCGCTCGCTGCGCTTCGCTCGCTTAATAACAGTCGTTTATCATTCATAGAACAAAATATTCATGTGGATTTTACATGTGACAAATGGCTCCAAAATACCAAAATAGACATGAATGAACCAGATCAGATGTGTCCATATTATTTGATTAATCTAGTCTATTTTAGCAGTGAACAAGTGGATGAAGAGACCTTGCCGCTTCGCTAGTATTTGACTTCAGCTCCTAGGGTATACATAACCCGGGTCACCTTGATATACTTGGTTGTACACTCAAGCCTTACGGCGACCTATGTATCTACTAATAAAAGTTATTATTTAAAAAATAATAATCATGTACTAAGGTGGGAGGTCGTGTGTTCGAACATAAACCATTTTCTGCTGAGAACCGTCTGTATTAAACGTCCGCCCCTCCCAAAAGTATTCCATCTAGAGTCAGATGCCCCGCGCAATTCGTCGTTCCTTTGCTGCCCTTTTGAAAGAAGTTTGGATTGCACTTTGGAAAAGAAGTTCTTTTCTTTTCTTTCTATTCAATCACCCATTCAAAAAGTTGTCTGGCACAGCAAAGTGGAGCTGTCTAGTTTGTCTTCCTCTCCTTCAATCGTCTTTAGGCAGTTTTCGAGGTTCTCGCTCTCCTATCAGCCCATCACCCGGGCATCACGCTCATGATTAGCTACTTTAGTTCTACTTGAACTTTCTTTTCTCTTCTGCTCGTAGGAACACACAAGGAGTGAAAGTCTTCCGGTGAAAGTCAGAACGAGCCGACTAAGACTAGGTTAGGGTGGTTCAGGAGTTCTGGACGAACTAAGTTACAAGGAACACTATTCGGACGTAAAACATTAATATAAATCATGTAGTCAAGAAAATGATGGTTTTTTAAACTCGCGCGTGAAATTCTTTTTTTTTCAAACTTATCGTCTGTTGGAAATGCAGTCCTACATAAGACTCATTGAATTTCTTATGTTCCAGGCGCATTTCAAAACAAACTTGACCCTTTAATTATACTGAGAAGTCACCACCGAGGAATTACAACAGGTCCGGGCCAGGTCACTTCAACTCAGTAATCGATAATATTATTCAGCGTATTTGAATTTTTCGTCCGAATCGTGTTCCTCGTCAGAAAGTCCTCCATTCTACGCTTTAATCTTCCTCTTAAGCTCTAAACTCATGCAAGAAGCCTTAGAAAAACTACACGACGCATCGTAGACGAAGTAGAAGTAAAAGTTTGTCCGCGACACTCTGATTACCTCAGAGGGAGTTCCAATCCGGAAGAAGAAAAAAGAACTGTCCTTTGAACTAACTTTTTATTAGTTTGTTTACTCCTTGACCTGAGGGGTCAGGACTGAGAAAAGTGAACGAAGAAGGATTAATGAAAGTAATGAACTATTAATCATTTGCATGTGATGGATGATGGTTTTGCCGTTTCCAGAAAGATATTTGAGTATGTATATTGAGTAAGTTCTTGCAAGAAGCCCCATTAAAATGTAGGGATTCATGCAGAGAATTGCAAGCCCACCTGTATAGTGGACCAGTTGCTCTTGCAGCCTTTGCATCTATGCAGGGGGTTCGATTGACCAGATAGACGTGTAGACTATTATCGAGTTTATCGAATAATGACCTGTCATGATTAATTATTTAAATATTCAAAAATTTACCTAAAGTTTGTGCTTGACCTCGGTCACGGTCACGATGAACAGAAGAAGTGTAAGATACTTCAGAGAGTTCGGAGCCTTCTGGAGTCGCATAATGAGAATGTGAGCCTGTGAGTGAGTCAATTAGTCTTGGCGGAAGACTCATATTTCTCACACTCTCTCGAATGATTTGTCGGATATTTCTTAAGAATGCATTTCGAAACTCTGCCGTTGAATTGGAGAGAAGGTAAATCTTTTCAGATCTTCTTTGAGTTTGATTTCGAAGATGTACCAATTCCCAAGAGAAATTAGGTCCATTGTTGTCCGCTGCATCAGGGTTTTTAGGGTCACCGATTTGTCGGACTTGAACTTCGGGCACGGGAATGAGCACCTGGTACCGAATTATCTCCACCTCAGACTTGTCCGACATTTTGGATGCTCCACTCTGAAAATACAAAGGCAAAAAAAATATTGTTTGTTATTTAGCTAGCGTGCATATTAGTCAAGCAAATGTTGGTAAAGTCGTCGTTTGTCTTACAGTGCAGATATAATATACAACATATACAATAGTGAGTCGAGCTCCAAAGCTCCACTTGCTTAATATGGCGTGTACGCATTACCACTAGGGTATTTCTAGTAGGTGGGCAGTTTTTCCTTCTTCCGTATTGATTAAGATGCCATTTAGCTAACCACAGGGAATACAACGTTAACCTTATCCGAAATCTGGCCACCTTCGAAATATTAGCACTTAATTTTCTCCAGAGATGGTCCTATTAGAGAGGTTCTATAATACGTGAATGGCTACAATTTCGAATTTCTAGAGGTCCTGTACTCGAATAAGGCCGTTTCAGACAGAAAACTAAATATTTGTTTACAGTATAACGGCATGTATATTTAGTACAACTTGACTTTCAGCCAACACATAAAACAATTTGATGTCAAACAATTATTGGATATTGAAATTAGACATAAAATTATTTTAACTAGATTGAACGCATTCGTACAATATGAAATGACGTTTATTGTAATGATAGCAGTAGAAAACTATCACGAAAAGTCTTTGGAAGGAACCATACATAAGGTATAAATAGAATCGGTGGAAATTCGCAGGAAATCAAGGAATTGATAATGTAATTTATAAATTTAGTTTAGCGCATCAGAAAACATCCTTGACAAGTGTGACATTTTTGGTATTCCTGCTGCGCCCGAAGATGACGAAAAACTTTCCTCATTTAAATATCTTTGTAGATTTTCTCAAATATTAATATGTCGTTTAGGAGTGACACGATAAGTAGTCCAATAAAATTGGAAATATTTTTACATTTCAGAATTTTTATACGTCTTTCAAAAACTATTTTCATTGCGTTTCGAAATTTTGAAATGACTAAAGATTGCGGTATGTTTAAAACAGGTATGTAGACAACATGTTCGACGATTTTAATGTCAGAAACTACTATGCTGGTGTTTCGTTGCTAATTCGAAACGTACATCGAATTTGTTCTCAAACTGTTGATTTCAAAAGGTCGTTTTTCGGAATTAATGAGTTTATTTTCTGACTTTACGAGGTATAGATACGTCGTATGTATTGCATGTTATATACGCAAGTACGTTAGACTCTGACCTAAATTATCGCATGAGATAATCAAAAACTTATAGCAAGAGCGGCAAGTGGATTTAGCATAACCCTTCCGAATATTCAGCCTCATTCATGTATAGATAGAAATTATAGACCTAATTTAGGGGAAAACGTATTAAAGAGGTTTAGTGGATGTTAGCTAACTAGATTAGCTTGAGAAGAATTATATGGAAAGGAGGAAAAGCAGACGTTAGAAGTGCTAGATGAAAAATTAGTAGAGCCATTTACCATTAATTTCTTTTTATGACGAAGGCGTTCCTTGCACAAGAAGACGACGGCAGTGCGGAACACGAAACACATGGCATGGAGCTCAAGTCCTTTTTTAATTTTCCCTAAAAAGTCTGCAATGTTGAGCCATTCCACGCCGCCGTAGTGAAGGAGGTCACCAGGGCTCAGGTCGATTGAAGACTTGCACATTTTCTGGTGTTGTCGGAAAAGATGCTCAAAAATAGCACCGTATTCTTCATGAATCCTTTGCATCTCATTTATATGTTCTGCCACTCTCTCCATACATTGCAGTGCGTCTGGGAATAAAAATTAAACACAGAGAATTAAATTCAATTACATAATATTATCATCAAGACCGGAATTAAAAAGTACGCATGTTATGAAGTACAGCGTGCGTCAGAATTGAAGTTACACTTTCATCACTAATTCGTTGAATATTTGATACGGATGGTCCTATGTAATGTCGAAATTTAATTAATGTACTTTGTTCGATTATTTGAGGTGAGTACTTTTGAATACATTCCTTTATGATTTTTAATACCGTGTGCGATTGTAATGCATGACCAAAATTTCCTGTCGGTTTTTATTTGCGTGCAGACTTTAGCCGTACATAATATGGTAAGTGTCGAATTATGTGGATCTCAATAACGAACTTATGTATGTGACCTTAAACACAACTAAAATTTGGTCTTGTAAGATTCGTATTTTTAATCGAACACAACTGTTTAGATTTGGCTTTGGAGGTCATAATGCATAAGAAACGACCGTCCGCGACATTCTAATTTTTCTTCGTACTGCACTACACACATTATGTAGAAAATTCGTTTCACAGAAGTACATAAAATTTCAGTGATACTCTCAAAGTTTCCCACAGAGAATGAGAATACAGAAAACCTATGTATATAATTTTGTTTTATGCACATTTTCGAATAAATGACTAAACTCAAAGGAAAACAATGCAAAAGAAACAAATAAGGTAAATTAGAATGCAGGCACGGAATGACTTTCTCCGATTTCGTTTTACAATTATGCCGCAGTCAACATTTCAAACCGGGCAAGACATAATGCCCAGACAGTGCAAGCTAATTTTCTGTTTGAAATAGAGACGTTGAATCCAAAGATCATTGACAATTAGGTAATATTTTTAGATGTGTTTCCATTTTATAAACTGACAGACCTCCCTTTCAGTCGAAGATTCATAAAACAAACGTTCACATACAATTGACTGAATTTGCTTCTTGTCTGTAACATGACATATAGAAAGACCTCGACAAATTCATTCGAAAAACTAGAAAATCGTCGTTTTATTCAAATCCATTGCATTCCTAACGACTTACGTTTGTGAAATACATAGGAATAACAACAACAACAAAGAAAAGTGGAAAACCACCTCCACTAGGGGGGAAAAGTGTTCCTTTGGACCAATTCGTTCTTTCTAAATCCTCTCTGAATCCGTGGAATCGCATTTTCGCATTCACATATCGCATTTGCCGTCGTCAACAAAGATATCTCGTCATCAAGAAAAACCTAAGCTAAGGCGGGTTGGCGGCTTCATCTCAGTCTCACAACTTTTTCTCAAAGTATGTCATCTCATTACAAGGCCCCACAGAATGCGTCCCTAATGCCCATTCAAAATAATAGAACGACGACAGGAAAGAAAGTCAAACTCAACAGAGTTTCCAAAATTGAAGTTTTCACAATCCGGGTAACTCCGTTCAATTCCTCCACTGAGAAAAGAATAGGACGAAGACGACTGAGAAGAAGAAATTTCTTTACACTACCACTCTCCATTCACATTCAAAGAACAGAGTACAGGGTGGTTAATCAGCATTGCAGCGACTACGGTACAACCGAACCGGTGGGTAAAAGTGGGGAAACCCCTTAGCCTGCAAGGTAAAAACCTCATAGTCCAGGAAAAGTCGGATCGAGAAATACCAGACCCAAGGAATCGAACCCCATCCCAACGGTTTACAGTTGGGAACCCCATACTGATACGCTGTCTTGGCTCTATCCTAGTGTTGTGTGGAAATTCTACAAAAAGCAGATGCTATGGACCACCCTGTACAATCTAAAGACAGCAAGTTGAACTTAGGGAGACATTTTGAGCGAGATTTATCCAATTAAACTTTATTGCACATTTCGTTCCTTCGTTTCATTCCATCCTTCGTCGTCTAAAAACATGAATTTGTTCAGTCCTGGTTTTTGAGACTGCGTTCACTTTCCAGCTTTCTTTCGACTTTCTCTTACGCTTTCCAACCAACTTTTTCCATTTACAATTAGTTTCTAGAGTTCTTCTAACAGATTCAGAGTTGGAAGTTTGTAGTTTTGCAGTATTATTATAGCCAAGGTTTATGGATGATGACATTCAGTCAAGTGTAATAATATTATTAGATATTCGACGGCTGCTTATTCAATTTTCCAGTCCTGATGTTAGTCAGTCGGATAAAAGGCCCAGCGGGTGAATATTTCACACCTGGAATTTGCATCGGGACTCTCCCACTTGGTTTTGTTTTCCATATTCAAATGTTATACATAAAAGCTTTCATTACTGCAGAGCTCACATTAGAGCTCTCGGTCTTTAATAGTTTCGAATATAAAGGACCACTGACTAGCTCTTTGTATCCAGACTGTGCATTTTCAAACAAAATATTAACTTGGACGCTTCGGCTTCAACTCAAAAAATTCTAGAATCGTCTTCGATCATAAAACACTAATTTTCGTCTTCACACTTAAGAAGAAGATTCGGCTAGAACTACTACAAGTTGTGGGCCCAAAACTGGTAAGGTCTATTCAGGTTATGGTGTATTGAGATCTATGTAAGGGGAGAAATCTATGTGCGTATCTGTCCTACTTGGATTCATAGATCTGATAATATTCTACGGAAATTAATTGTCAATATCTGGTGAATTTAGAATTCTCGTCAAATTAATGTCTGATCGGACAATTATCATTCGATTTTTCAATTAAATCGAAAATTCGAAGGTTATTACAAAATGTAGAACGGATTGATTTAGAGCCTTTCTAATATTTTAATGTTTAGTGCATTCATGTAACAAACACTACGAAGTTTCTATCTCACATTCTTGAATAAGTGAAAAGGAATTCAGACATTCGAAAAAGAACTCACCGACAAGTGTACGATATTCATCAGTGCTCGTGTCACACAAATTCCTAAGTTGTTGAAGGAGAAGTGGATATTTGAGAATTCGTTGGATCGGTTTGATCAGATAAGACTCCAACGTGTTTGAGTGTTGCATTCTTGGATTCCTGGCAGCCAGAAATTGTTGAAGTGACTGATTTCCTTCGATTGGATGAAGAAGTTTCTGGGCTTTGGAATGTGATGCACAGAATGAGGAATACAATTTGAAATGATCAGCAAAATTCAGAAAAGATGCTGCGATGCTGGCCAGGGTTGTCTGAAACAATTTATTCAATTAGAGACATACACATAACGCAAATATTCATTGGGGTATTTGAACAGTAACCAAAGACATTATTCAACTATTACAGTGAAACCTGCACCGGCGACCACCTGAACTTAACGATCACATCCATAGAACGGTCAGTTCTTGTGACAACATCAATGCTAAGTTAGTGAGATTTAACTGGAGTTTTGAACAGAACCAGGTGTTGCTTCGCTTGCAAATGGCTCTATTGACGGTATCAAATTTAATATTCAGAACCACTAAAGTGGACAGGGTGGTTCATAACCCCAAAGATAGGAAAGATTGTCAGAAGGGTGGAAAATGGGGGCTGTTGACCTTACGTGTGTTGTAAGTTAACTCCCAACAGACATATTGTATATACTGGGACTAGGTAGAGAAAGCTGCATTTGCAATTGGTATAATATTTTCAAAACTATGTTTGTATTATTGTAGATCTGTGTAAGTATATAATGCTCTACCGATATTATTTATGTCTCTCTTAATTTGATAACCTAAGGGCTTTGCATTTGATGGTAAAACATTTATGAACCGCCTTGTGCGTTTTAGGTTTCCTAACCATTTAAGTGGGTGTATGGTCTCTCAAGATATCCAATTTCCCCAGCGGGATTCTCCTTCCATTATTAAAAGAAAAAAGGAAACAAAAAAACCCGGGTGTTTTACTTACTTTGAACTCAGATGGATGTGTTATTGATTCGAGCGGAGTGAGATTGTCGGAGTCCAAAGAAGACTCTAAACTCCGAAGAAACCTCCGTTGCACTGACACCATCTCCCTTATATTTCCGAAAATGGCCATCATTTCCGCAGTTGAGAGAAAATTCTCATGTCGTAAAGGCTCCAAGTATTGCTCCAACAGACATGTCAAATGCTACATAAAAGGAGTAAAAATATTCCTATTAAAACCCTCATCCTTTCTTCTCAGACATTAAATAACGTCGATTAGCCCTAAATTATGACATTATTACACGTAACATTAAAATCCGTAACTATCCTCCGCTACTCTGAAGAGAAACACGAGTCATTCACGAATGTCGGCATTGCACGCGCATGGTATAATTTATATCTTGCTAGCACCCGGTTATTTTGCATTTTTAATGTAAAGTAGAGTACAATCTTCTTAGAGTGATTCTGAATGGAGCTTCATAATTATGACGTCTAAGGCAAGCCCATTTGATGTGATCAACCATTGAGTACATAGTATGGTAGTTTGGGTAGCCCTTATCGCCTTGCAAATTTAGACACAGAGCATGTGTCAATTGTTTGCAGAAACTTTTCGTATCTACTATTAGGGTGACTATCCCTGAGCTTTTATGATTTCAAAATCTGTTAGGTAACTGTTAACGTAATAATTTCTAGTAGCTTCTAATAATTAGACTTCAAATGGAATTGGACTCTTAACTTATTACAAAAAATTATTATATCAACCTGAGAACCTATTTTAACTTTGACTTCTTAATTCTAAAATCAAATTATGTAAATTATATATGATAAATTTGAGAAATCTTCGAATCAATCAGAATTCTAATATCTGGATCCTAGATTCTGCTAAACATAACTTATCGCATAAAAAGAGCACACTCGCCGTTCGTGTTCTCATTGGGAAGCTAAATGATGACATGTGGACAAATGCGTTTTCTGAAGTTTTTATTGGACACATTTTTCCAGTCAGTAGTCAAATGGGATATGCTACTGCTTGTGAACAGAAATGTGTGACGTGAGTAAAATATTCCGGTTCCACCCACCGATATGTTTGTTTGTCTAGTGCGATCAGCCTTTTCTAATTCAATTCAGATCTCTACAAATTCGGGCCAAGGAATAAATAAAGTGAGGGGTATATTTGACATGAAGGATAAAGACATGATGAGAAGATATTTTATAACGAATCGCGTTAAGTGGTTCATTCTTGGAAATGTGTCATCAACTAATGTTAGTGTGCTGTTATGTCTAAAAGTCGGGATGGGTTTTCAATTTTTTATTTTCTACACGACGGATTTTGCCCGATCGGAAATAAATCTTTGGTACAGCGGTCAAAATGTAGCTAAAATATTATAGAGCTTAAGTTTTAGTTAAAGTAATTCAAAAAGTCAACAAAACTGCCCACAAAATTACGACAAAAGCCACATTCATGTTTCGGTGGCTGCTTCTAATTCCATCATACAAAAAAATTAATGACAATAATAAGTTAAAATATATAAAAATTGTATAATTCTTATATATTTAATATACCATATATTGAGAAAATTGAAAATTTTACCCTAGCTAGGGTACGAATCAGAAAAACTACCAGGTCAAAAACGATTTTTGAAATTAAAAGGGCTTTTCCGGATTTCGAAATATTTGTTCGATTCCACTCCGGATTGTAATTATAACTTTTTACAAGTAAAGTTCTAGATGGGTCCTTGACTTCCTTTGGATCGTTTGTTGCAATTAATGAATTTAACGCATCAGTACGAGATTAAAAATGCGCTGTTTTGAAATTAAAACCGAAGCCGAAAATTTTAGCAAGAAAGAGACTGAAATTTGTTCGACTTTTTGTTCGGAAAAAGCGAAATCCTGCTTTTTTTTCTGTATCAATTTTTTATATGTCACCTTGTCCAGTAGTACGCAGTTCATTGTGACTTGGAAGGTGGTTCACCAGATTACTTAAACGGGACTCCTTTTCCCCTTGAAAATTGCATACATTGTCGTTTCACTTTTTCGGTTCTCATAGTTTTCCTTACGAATTAGAATCCAACATTTTAAAATCAAGTTCATTTAAATGTCTATTATATTATTAAAATACTCTAACTAATTGGTATTCACTCTAAAAGATGGTTTACGTGAATATCGTAAAATAATCGGTACCTACTAGGTTTCCATTCGGTTTAGTTCATTAGTTCAAAAACTCTCCGCTAGGAAAACACCGATGGTTAAAAGATTTAGCACTGACCCTTGACATAATATGCCTAAAGAGTTGTACCTCCAATATAGCAAAGCGACAAAAAAAAATGCTTGTTTCCCTCAAGACACCCCCGAGAGGTCCTTACGACTGGGGCCTGAGTTGTAAATTTATTCAA